>VXBW01000909.1:0-93485 GCA_013400375.1 Thinocorus orbignyianus
TTCATGTCCAGGGAGCAACTGCAGCAACTCTGCTGCCAACAGCAGTGTGAGCACTGTCAACTCCTGTCCATTCCACCTCAGGTCACTAAATGACTTGAAAAAAGAAAAAAGAAAGCAGAAGAAATAAGGTGGGGGAACAATAATTTCCAGTCCCTACGGTTAGCCTTGTGTCACTTCTTCTGCCTCAACAACCCACCTTTTTGAGTGATTCTGTACACCAGGACTCTCATGCAAAGGCAATTTTTTCTCCCAAGCCTGCTCTCAGAGAACAGTTCACCCCAGCCCACTTTGGCATTTTCTGTCCCTAGTTTTTGAACACACACCAGATGTAACCCTCGCACACTATTGTCTTCTGAACAGCATCCTTTAAGAAACAAAACAAAGAGCAACTAAGGGAAACACCTGAGAGAAAATCACCAATTCTTCAAGCCACTAAGGCTGTCTTGGCTTTCCTTTACAAACGGAGTCTTTCAAAGAGCCACAGGCTAAATCAGCACCCATTTTGAAAAATATAGTAACATGTTCTAAATTCTGAAGCATTGTCTTCTGGATAACTTAACCAATTTATTTTATTAGCTTTACTGTCTCTTATCTTATTGTGACATACAGTTATGGTCAAACG
The DNA here is from genome assembly GCA_013400375.1 of Thinocorus orbignyianus. Lineage (NCBI taxonomy): Eukaryota > Metazoa > Chordata > Aves > Ciconiiformes > Thinocoridae > Thinocorus > Thinocorus orbignyianus. The sequence goes on from VXBW01000909.1 coordinate 623, forward strand.
AAATGCATTTATATGTGCTGATTAAATATTAAAGGATGATAACTGGAGAGAAATTGATATGTTTTAAAACAAAAGGATGGTATTATTTATCCTGAGAATAAGATTTAATATATTGAATTCACCCCAGGCTGAAGAGCAGTGCATGCACAATACATGCAGTTAGTACTAAGTCCTTGCAGATGTTGTCCAATGCACAGGGTTAAACAAGCCCTAATTATAGAAGATAGACCACCAGAGAGACCAGTTCAATTTAAAGCAAAACTGTTACAATTATAATTATATTACATTAGTAAAAATCATGGGCTGTCCACCAGGCTTGGAGGGACTTACTCTGTTCTTCAAGTCACTCTCACAAATACCAAATTCCAGTTGTTCATTAGTGGAACAGTTCACTGTTGTACTACACCACCAGGTATCACAAATACACCACCTGTTCTGTGGAACTTCTTGGATACTACTGAAAATTCTAGTTTCCAAGAACACTCCAAAATGACGGAAGTGCTCTAATTGAATTTGACAATAAGGCATTCATTGACATGGCAGGAGCAGAATTGTGGCACTTTTTACTTCTCATTGTTCATTTTTTCAGTTATACACTTCAATTTCTTTACTACCAGATTGCATTTGAATACGTAACAGATGAAAATTCAGTGATTAAATACGGTCTGTCTTTTTCTTCTAACTAGTAAAAAAATTTGCCTCCTTAATATATTTGTAGTCTCTTCAAATGGTGGCTGGAAGAAGCAGTGCGTAATGTTACACTAAGTCCATGAAGGAGAAGGAATAATGAGCAGAATCCAGATGAAAAGTGTAACTGAAATTTGTTGCATGATGCCCATGCCTGCAGAACAGTAAATGTATGATTACTAACTTGCTCAGAGATGCTAGACATTTTGGCTTGCCAACATAAAATCACTATTTGGTTTTAGCAAAAAAGTAAATAAGGAATGGAAATACGGAGGCAAACCAGATTTATTTTATTTAGTACATCTCAATGTCACACTTTTATTAAGTCCTCCATCGATGATCTCTCCCTCTGTATAATGCAAGTCTTCTGGATCAATAAGAGTCTATCACATATTTGGAAGTTTTATTCCTTTTTGGTCTGCTTTTCTTTAACTATGTGTCTAATATTTAAGTCTAATATTACCATATGAATATGCAAGAGGGCAGCTATTATTCCTGTGGATCTTTCTTATTATGCAGAAAGCTATAAAGGAATGACAGGTACTATTAACACATGCTCTACTTATATCAAGGAAAATTATCAAATTGAAAATATGGAGCAAATACAGATGTAGGTTCATGCCCATTGTTGGCAATTTTGTACTGTTCCGCTGAGCTACATCTGATGTAATCAACCTGGCAGGATTCCCATGATATAAGCAAAGGGATTCCCAAGAAACATAGATTCACCATTGTAGATCCTCTGTCATCCTGCAGCTGAGGCAGGGAAAAAATCAGGGGAAGCAGGGAAGTAGGGGAAAAGGTCTAAGTAGGATGGTATATAGGCCTGTGGATCTGTGGCTAATATGGCTTTTGCCTGTGAGTGTGTTTTCAGAGTAGCCTTCCTCTGAATACTGGAGTGTCTTTTCAAAATCCTTTCAGAGTTTAATGTAAAGTTCTTAGTTCTAATCAAGAATTGGGAACACACTGTGCAATGAAAATGATGGCCAAATGAGGCACAGAAAAGTGTTTTAATTGTGATTACAAATATAGCAGAAATAATGTGATTTTTACTCTTTAATAATGTATTATACAATATTGCATGATATATAAGTGATGCCCACTAGAAAAACCAATGACTGTCCCAGATACTGAAATGGAAACGTAGCTTATAAGACAGGAGCATTTTTGGAGAATAAAAGATTCATTCACAGACACAAATGCCAATCTTCTCACACAGACTGATGATCAAGCCAGATTTGATATGCTAGTGGCTATGTCTCCCTTATTTTGTGGTATTTTCCCTGGTCCTGTCGCTTGGTTTACCACTTACTATTTACATATTCTGTTAAAATTAATAATATGCACCTTACTAATTGTATTGTTTTGTCTGTTTTAAAATATTGATTAATAAAAATCAGCTATGACATTGCTGTCAAAGCCATTCACTTAGTAGAAGACTTCACCTCATAATGTACACTGTCTACCTTATTACTTTACTTTGAAGAATTTTTTCAAATAAAAGATTTTTTTTTTTTTGGAGGGAGGTGCTGTTACACAGAGTAGAAGGAAGTTAGCAATGCTATTAACTATTTTCTTCATACTGGCAACTAGTAACCCAAGTAGTTACCTGGGTTTTGATCATCATGAATGAAGAGTTGTCATCTGGGCTATGCATATAAGACTGTAGCTTGCTTTAGTAATTTCTTTGATGGTTGATACCTATGGGTAAACTAGGGTAAGAAACCTTTCTGATCACTATGTTACATTACTTAAATAACAGCAAACTACACAGAAGTTAAGAAATCATAATATTATTTCTCCTGAAATAATTTTAATTGTCCCCATTTCTAGGGTGTGTATATTCTTTTTGCATTTTTTTTTCTGTTCAACTAGATGCTGGTTTTACTTTGGTATTCCAACTCTACTCTCTGTAAACAGTTACATGCAATGATGAGAAGCATAGGGAAAATGCCAACAAGAATATTTCAGCATAGCAAAAGACAGGAAATAAACTCATGGCCTTTGTGAGTAGCAGATTATGTACATCATTATGCCTGTTCAGATGTGCTGCCTGGCAGGTCACTGAAGATAAAGTCCTTCTAACACCTGCACACTTCTTTACACCTGGACCTAAGATCCCACGGAAGCCACAAGGAAGGATCAGCTGCAGGCGTCTCTTTTCAGTTGTGGGTGTCCACATGTCCGGGACATGACCTAACTGTTAGTATGCATAATTTCTACTGTGATCAATCTTATCCCTAATAGTAGTATACGACAAAACCTGGTTTATCTCCAGTTTTTTCCTAAAGTGAAAAAAAAACAACCAAAAACCACCACCACCACCAACAACAACAACAAAAAAAAAACAACCAAAAACCACCACAGGAAAACAAGAGGCAAAAAAGAAAACCTCCACAAAGAGAAGGTGGATGCAAATGCACTTTGCTTAATAATTTCACATCTAAAACTATAGTTACCAAAGTAGTGTTTACCCTGAAATTGCTAATATGATTAACATTGTGCCGTTATGACTTAGGGCTTTTTCTCCTCTCACACAATTTAGAAAAACTAATACATGAAATCCTGGAAATGAAAAGAAATAGAATGGGTAAAAATAACTGCCTTATGACTAGATGCCTAAAATACTGCAAATATCCCCCCAAACGTGTCTGAATTTGTGTGATATTAGAAGAAAAAGTGGGGTGATGCATATCTTGCAATTGGTTCTCCAACCAGAATGCTATGGGGACTTCATTTTCCTAAAAAAACATCTTCACTTTTCCAATTTAGGCACTGAATTGTTTATGTTTCCTCAATACTTGTAAATTTATTTTTTTTCCAAAGAAAGTAGAAATCCTCGAGAAATTAATTTTCCTGCTGATATTTACACAGAAAGAAATCCTATTTGAGTATTTTTTTTTGTAAAACAGATGTGCATCTGGGCTGAAACCAAGTTTTATTCCAATGTGATTTAAATCAGATGAGATATTAAACCCTAAAAAATAGGTTTTAAAACAGAGCCATTGTAGTTATAAGCATACGTTGTTACATTCAATTTAGAGTAATGTACAAGTCACTTAAAGATCTGAGGGAAGATCACAAATTGCCCTGGTTATTAGTTTGTCTACTACATACAAATGATTCCTCAAAAAGGGAGCTATGCAAGCGAATATTAATGGTCTCTCTATATAAAGGGTATTAACTCTTTATAACTTTCCTGTCCGTACAGTTTAGGTCATGATCTAGTGCGCAGCGTGCATAAGCTGAGCTGTAATCATCAGCACACTGTAAGTGTATCAAGTAGGAAAAGGAAAAGAAATTCTGAACAGTTGACGTGACAGAACCAGGATGAAACAAATCCTAAGAGGTTCCTGCCTTCTACTGCATAGCTCTTGATTATTGGTGCTCTGTACTACTGCTATAACACAGATTTATCATTATTGGAAGCACAGAATCCATTCATGTTTTTGAATTACATCAGGCAAACTGCATTCATTCAGCTCTAGATGCTCTCAGAGAAAGTAGCATAGTACTGGCTATTCCTGCTAGGTACATACTGGCAAAGAATTTACATATATGATAAGGACTTATTAGAACTGTGACTTCTTTCCCCACGGACCTCCAGAAGGAGTGGAGCACAGAAGAGGCCACAGTACCCTTCCAGGATATCTTGTCCAAAGACTGTAATTTCCTAGAAATTACAGGAAGCAACAGGTAAATAATTCTTATTTTCATAAACCAAATAATAATTGAAACAAACTGGTCCACCCTGCTACAAATTTTACAGTGAAATGCTGTCTTCCTTCCTTCCCAGTGATGTCTCATTTGTTTAGCAGCAGTTTGTATGCTAATTTTATCTTGCATTCCAATACAGTTTTGCTAAGTTTGTTCACTGTAAAAGGGAGATATACCTCGTAATGTTGAAGGACCAAAGTATCAAGGATCATGTTATTTTTTGCAAGCATGCATTGCTTAACTGTTCATGTGTTTATGCTCTTCATTTAAGTTGCTGTATGACATAGTCTCTTGGGGCAAAGTCATAGAGAGTTTTGCTATATTAAAATGTACATACTCAAAATTTGCAGCAGTGAGTCTAGTAGCATGTCTAAATTTTCTCAATTTCAACTAAGTTAATCCTATAGGATAACAATCAGATATTTAGTAGGGAGAAAAACAGCATTCAACCAATATTTTATTAGCTTTCACTCCTTAAGAAATCAGCAAAATCTCTTATATTGGTTTGTTCAGACTACAAATATTTATGTAGATTTATGGTGATCAATGGAAATAGTGTTTTCCCAATGATCGACTTGTGAAATCTTTCACACCGCACTGTTATTCACAGGGATTCCTAGCAAAAAAAGGATGCTTGTAAATTGTATTTTGCCAGAGGCTGGAAAAGTTTAGGGACTCAGAAGTCTGTCCTGTCTCTGAAGAACATCAGGCTTTATGTATGTTCCTTTGTATCACAGGTACATGACTAAAAACCCTACTGATAACCAGCTTCTCCTCCCCTGGACCTTGTGATACCACTTGCTGCTCCCGCACAATCCTGCTGTGTATCCTGCAACTGTTAACTGTTGGGTTCTCTGAAGAACAGGCTGTGGAGCCATGGCAACTGGAAACAACCAGAGCTAAGCCATCTCAGTGTCCTGTTTTAAAGAAAGAAATAAATACTTTTTTCCTGTCCACTTACACTTTGAAAATAAACTTAACTCAAGGTAGGCTGAGATATAACAAACAAACAAACAAAAATTAAGACACAGTTACAAATGTTTATAAGACAAAGAAAGAAAATACAGTTGACACAGGGATTATGTCAGTAGTATCTCTCCCCTTTTATTCAGCTGGTATTCTGTGAGATTTCCTAAACATTCAATTTATAGAGTTCTATTTCCTTTGTATGTTAGGCTTCAGGCTATGTCCTTTTCCTTGTGTAAGTTCCTTGCTTTTTGTAACCAATCCTCTTCTGTAAGTCCTTCCCAGGAGTCTAATATATTTTTCCTCAAATTGATTGATTTATTTCTTATTTGGGAGATAGTCTGGCCATCCCTCTTATTTAAAATGAGTTTGGGGCTGTGTTTTTCCTTGGGGTGTCTCTTTGTTAGATCAGATGTTACCTTGTGTACCTGCCTGGCCAATTAACATCTGTTTCAGTATGAGCAATGCTTATTGCCCTATTCTCTCTTTGGTGAGTCACAGTACACCCTGACTGAACCTGCACCAAATCTTTTACTGGTTACCAGACTGCAGATTAAAACCCCATTTGATACAAATGCCTCAACAGGACAAAGGCACATAGTTCACTATTGGCTCTTTGAGTGAGATGAGGCACATAGTAATTAGCCAGTCTGAGGTGGCAAGGGGTTTGTAGTGGCTGATGCTTAGCATCTTAGGTGAGATATCTTTTCTTCAGTGAAAACTACAAACTCTAACAAATTCTACCAACTCAGTTAACTACAAATTCTAAAAGTGAGTAACCTTTGCCTTTCAGACCACCATCACTTATTTATAATATGAAAGAATAGGACTAACGGTAAACAGAGGGAATTACAAAAGTTTCCTTATTCCAAAATGCTCTGCAGCCTGGAGTTCTGGTCATTCCTTCTAAAAAGGTTCTGAATTTTGCAAGCACAGGTGAGACCTCGCCTTTACTAAGTCTCTCCTGTCCTGGCTGAATTTTCTAACTGTTAAACTATTGGACAAAAGAGCTATGGGATATTGTCTTCATATACATGCTGTCTGTGTTTTATGTAGTAGCCAATTTACTGAAAAGTCAAGTCCACAGTCAAGAATGACAGAGACCTGCTTACATATCTTGTTGAGAGTTAATGCTGAGGTTCTTATGAGAATTTTAGAATTAAGACTTGGTTGCCAAGCAACTTAACATAAAATGCATAAGAATCTCTGGATTTAGGATTCTCCTGAGTTGTATGGTGTCTGGAAAGAGCGTCTGATAAAATCCATTAAAGACTGAGGTACCTATAGTGGCAGGTATCTGCCTATCGCATATAATGATCAAGACTTTATTAAAATGTGACAATGTAATACATCTGTGCAAGAAGTTGAGGTACAGTGACTTTGTATATGCCTAGGTAATAGCAAATGTAATGCTGTACAGCTAAACACAAAGCTTTCTTACAGTGTTGTTTATGATCTCATTAAAATAAATAACTAAACAACCCAGATGCTGCTAAAGTTGATAGATGTAAGCTGTACATTGAAAACTCTATAATTAAAAGAGCTAAATTCTATTACATTAGAAAGTAATGAATATTTTGTCTTAATATTTTTTTTTAAGATGTGAGAATATCATTGTGATTACAAGGTCAAATAAGGCACAAATTTAGGAAATTGAGGCTTTCAAGTTAAAAGAAAGACATAAGAGACACCTCCTTAATTTATATTTTAGATTTTTCTAAGTCCTAGGTCTTAGCCCTGATGTTCCTACCTTTCAGTAAGGTTTATTACCTTAGGACTTATTAATGTGTCTTATTGGCTTCCAGGCTCAAAATGGTTTGAATGTAGCCTCTTTGGAATGTGGTTATGTGAGCTACGGCTCTTCTGAATCTTTCTCTGTGGATGTGTTTACCGACCAGTTGCCCAGTAAAGCAATTACACCTAACTGACACTATTTTTAATACCTCCTTACACGTGTGTAACAGGTGTGTTGCTGTGCCAGCTGATAATGATAATCCTCGGAGATCACACTAAACTGTTCCACTGTGTTTTTTGCTAGGCGTGCTTAGTGCAGAGGCTAGAAGAACAAGATGTGCATTACACTGTATCATAACACATGAAAACAGATGCTTTCCAGATAATATATGCTTTCATATTTTATCTGGAAAATGTTGGGAAAAGTGTGAGGGTATGCACTGCATCCTCTGTGAATTTTACGTGCAAGGGATAGTGCTGACTCAGCAGTGTAAGGGCACAGGCTGCAGAGGAGGCCACTGTGGTGCTCAAAGTCCAGTGGATTCTGTGAGCATGCTCTGAATTTGATCTGCATATGTGTAATATATCTGATGCTTCCACAAAAATTTAGAGGTGGCCCTAGGACTCAAGGACAAAATAAAATTGTGAAGATAAATTACTTCAAGGCTAAAAAGAAAATGCAACCAAATACAGTGCTATATTTATTTCCTTCTATTTCTGTATGGGGATCTTATACACTATTTTTGATACTTACAGCACTGTATCATATGGAATATTGAAAATATATGTATCTAAAAACATCACATCACATGTTTGTGATGTGTCACATGGATGTGGCGTGCTTTAGCTGAAAACTCCGAATCTGAAATGCCTTTCCCTTCAAATGCTTTCCCTTGCTATATAATGTTGCAAGTAGATACTGCTACAGTGTCTTACACTTCGAAACCATTTGCATTCTGTTATGTTCTCATGCTACTTGATTTTTTGGAAGTGCAATCAATCAAGAATACAATTAATTTAGCTTACACTGCTTCATCTGAATTATATACAGACTGCTTGCTACATAAAGCTTATTAGCTAGAAAATATCTCCTAGAAATTACATAATGATGACAGCAAGCTGGATGGAGTGGTCAACATGCCAGAAGGTCAGGCTGTCATCCAGAGGGACCTGGAAAAGCTAGAGAGGTGGACCCGTCCAAACCTTGTGGTGTTCAGCAAGGCCAAGTACAAGTTCCTGCACATGGGTTGGGACAATCCTTACTCTCAACACAGACTGTGGTATGATGGGAAAAGGACTTGGAAAAGGACTTGGGGGTACTGGTGGATGAACAGCGGGACATGAACCAACAATGCACACTTGCAGACCCAAAGGCCAATTGCATCCTGGGTTGCATCAAAAGAAGTGTGGCCAGCCGGCTGAGGGAGGTGATTCTGCCCTTCTACTCCACTTTGGTGAGACCCCACCTGCAGTCCTGTGTCCAGATCTGGAGTCTTCAGCACAAGAAGGACACGGACCTGTTGGAACAGGTCCAGTGGAGGGCTGAGAAGATGACCAGAGTGCTGGAGTACTTCTCCTGTGAAGACAGGCTGAGCAAGTCGGGGTTGTTCAGCCTGGAGAAGGCTCCAGATAGACCTTATAGAAGCCTTCCAGTACCTGAAGGGGGCCTACAAGAAAGCTGGGGAGACACTGTTTGCAAGGGCATGTAGCAAAAGGACGAGGGGCAAACTCAAGCAGAGTTGGTTTAGACTAGACATTAGGAAGAAGTTCTTTGCAGAGAGGGTGGTGAGACATTGGGACAGGTTGCCCAGAGATGTGATGAAGGCCCCATTCCTGGAAACATTCAAGGTCAGGTTTGATGAGGCTTTGAGCAATCTGACCTAGTTAAAGATGTCCCTGCTTACTGCAGGGGAGTTGGACTAGATGACCTTTAAATGTCCCTTTCAACCCAACCCATTCTATGATTCTGTGATTCTATGATTGAGTGCAATTGCAACCATTGCCTGTGCATGGGTAATATTTAGGGAAAACACTTCATGCTCTGTATTGAATGGATCTATCAACTTCAATGTGGTACTCTCAGTACAACTCACATAGGAACCTGGCACTATATTTTGATCTCTCTGACAGTTAAATGATATCTAAAATTACATATAAGCCAACAACTTTTTATTGACTAGGCATTGGAGAAAACTTCTCTGTGTATTTAAATTTAAAGATGCTAGAGCATGACAAGCACATGATGTGTTCTTCAGTTACATTAGTTTTCAACGGGGTTTTGAAAATAGCAAAACAGAGAATTTGACTCTAAAAAGGCTACAGTATGCCCACATTTTGAACACAATAACACGTTCTGTTCTCTTCCTAACTCAAGCAGATCTAGTGGAATTAGGAAAGCTACAGGGAAAGGGGAGCAGGTGTCAGAAGATATGCAAAAACTTCCATAAGGTAAGTCTCTCTGGTCTTGGTAAGAGATGGTCAAGGAAGATCTGATGATGGTCTGTAAGAGTGCCATGGTAAAAATGAATCAGAAATAATTGTTTATTACTCCTTTTAATATAAGATCTAGGAGCATTAAATGAAATTATTAAGTTTTATATTCAAAATGAATAGGAGGATTTTTTTCTCACGGGGTATAGTTAAACAGTGGAAATAATTGCAACAGGAGGTTACAAATGACAGAAGGTTATGCAAACTGAAAGAGTGGTTGGATAAATTCACAAACAAGAACATCTTTTAAGGTTACAGCACACAAAGATAAAAAAATCTGACTGTTCACCACAAACCTGTTGTAATTTGGAAGACATACCTTGTTCTTTTAAGCACTTCTCTAGGCACCTGTTGACAGCCACTGTGGCAGGCAGGGTGCTGGGACCGGACTAGTCTTTCACCTGTTCAGACCAGCTTATATTTTTAACTATTACTCCTGATCTCAGGGTTTTGCTTCCAATTTTATCACATCTAAATTTTCTGGTTGTTCCACGTTGCATATGCGTATTAAACCCAAGATGTACTGCTGAGACAGCAGTGTCATGTCTGAGCTTCAGTATACTGTTGAGGTGCTATGACATCCCAAATTTACCAATTAGATTTTGTGGCACCACATGAATGTTTTATCTGATGTGAGTGATTTTCTTATCTCTTTAATTTTATAGTGTAGAATTAGGATTTTAAAAATGTACTCACACTCTGAAATATTTCATGGTATTCTATTAAGATAGAATATGTATACGTGTGTGTATATATATAGGGTAGGCAGAGACAGTAGGTTTTGCAGTGGTGATACTTGTTGTTGCATCTCATCTGATTTTGATGCACTTCAGAAGGTTTACTTTTAGATTTCCCTTAATGATGGCTTCACACTTTCTAGTCCGTATATGATCTTACCTGCTAAGTACTCAGGAAAACGTTTGCTTCCTTTTCTTCACAGTGTTGCCTTTTTGTATATAAAATTATACCTCCTGAACCTTGGAATGATCAGGTTTTAATCCCAAGCAAGTAATATCTATTCTGTTTTTAAAAATATCACTGCTTTTAAGTCCAATACCTTGCAGCCCTGTAGGGCTAGAGGCAATAGCTTGTAAAGTGAAAAATTCTTAACCTTCCAATTGGACACAGAGACCTTGCTTCTAACTCTGCAGGGTTGTCAGCTATTAAACTCTGAAGTCATGATATTTAAAAAAAAAATGTACTGAGGTGTTATTTTATAGGAACAGAAAATAATTTTTAGCATAGTTCAGAAAGCTTTTATTGCTCTTTTTTGCTCTATGCTTTCAATGAATAAGGTATCTAGTTTTATAGGTGGATGTGTATGAAAATAGTACTAGTAAATGTTTTAAAGTCTAACTTATTCTAAAGGTTATGTAACATAAATTTGTGCAGGGATGTTGGCACTTGTGGAAAATGGAGGAATGAAACATTCAAGGTCAGAAATACAGAAGCAATGGCTTCAGCTGCATCTTTTCTTATGACTGTGTTTTAATGTCTAATATCTTTTTATCTTTCAGATCATCTCACATTAAATTTAATTAAAATAATTGCAGCATTACAGGAGTTAAGCCCTCCTTCATTTTCAATGATATGTTAGTTAATACCAGTATGCAGTACAATGCAAATTGGAATTTCTTACAGATTCCTATTAAAGAGTTATAGCAAAATGAGTTCTTTAATTTTTAAATAGAATTAATTCCACTTCTAGTGAACTGAGTTCCTTCAAAGCTTAGTTTGGTTTCAATCTTGGCAACTTTGACTCAGAAGTTATTTTCTCTCTGTAACAAAATTATTTTACAATTCACATTTTTAGTGCAGGAAATGGAATTTAAAAAATGCCATAATCCACTGCTTCTCTAAGACCATGGTTCAGCATAGTATTTAAATATGTCTGTGACTTCTTATGCCAGTGATTTCAGCAGATTTATTCTTATACTCAGAGGTAGTCACATACTCAACTTCCTCATTAAATCATAGCCCTTTCCATCTCAGTTACACAAAATCTCAATGAATTAAGCTCCAAAATAGGCCCTTAAAGCAAGTAAGGATCACTGGTCACATATTCCAGATGGTGAAATTCCATGCTGCTGTACTAGTTAATCAGGGCAGATCTCTCTGTCCTTTAAATCACAACAATCTTCAGAAAATGTGAAGACTACACTGTAACTTAGGCTATGGAAGATCTTTCTTCTTCAATGGATTACCCACTCAAATAATTTATGATTACAGTACCAGTACACTTTGTATTAATAATATGAATTAGTATTAATGAAGAAATTCATATTGTATCAAAATACGGTAAATATATTTAGGTTAATGTAAAATATTTTTGCTACACTTAAAATTAGAAATCGAGTCCAACTCAAATGCAAATAATATTAATAATCACAGAAACATATCTTTCTATCAAAACATGTTTTAAAGGTCCCTCTGTACATATAACGTGATTCCTTTCCCTCATCAGCCCCTCTTTTCCAATTTCTAAAAGAAAAATGACTGAGAATATATCTTGCAATTTCTGTGATTTAGAACTATTTGGCTTGACATTTCTCAAATACTCAGTTCCCAAGAGAAGTAATTTGAAGTCCAGGTCCACTGGAAAAAAAATAATAAATATGTTTACACACAGAGAAAACCCAAGGAGTAAACAGTTTCTTTTCCACAAGCTAAGACAATTTCTAGAATCAGCTATAGAGATATGTGCCTTTTTTTTTTTTTTTTTTTTTTTTTTTTTTTTGTCAGGGCCAATGTATTTTTTGGTAGATTTCTTCTAGCACAAAAACAAATATTGAAGAAGACTTTTTAAAGTTAACTAGAAAAAAATAACAAAACTATGTAAATAGAAATTTATTTAAAATAATGGAAAAGAGGTATATTCATAAGCACAACACATTCCTCAAAACACTTAATTTCTGGTTTAAACATAAACTGATGGAGAATTGTTAACAACTTTGTAAAAATCACCTTAGAGATAAATGTAGACTCAAAAACCAGCCACAATGCTAGACTTCACTGGTGCTTTAGAAAAAAGCCTGCCATTACATCTTGTGTTTTGCTCTTGAAATTGATTTATGTAGCATTTTAGTTCCTTGAACTGTCAAAGGAAACCTTGATATGCAGCACACATCACTGCTCATCCAGATTCTGAGCACATACACACACACACACACATATGTACACAGTTGTGTGTGCAATGTTACACATGTAGATAATTCCATTTTTACAAATGTAAGGTATTGAAGAATCTGGTTCTAATACTGCTCTGTATATAGAACTGTGGATTTGTTAAATAATGATAGTAACCTGGTTGTTAGTTGCTAATCCTGTGGACAGCATCATAGAATTTCTATAAAAATTTATCTGAGTATTTGCTAACGTAAACAGCATGTAAGTCTGTGTCTTTATCTGTTTAAATGTTTATAGATTTCCTGTGAAACTGTTGCCAGATACTGCAAAGGTCACACCAAATTTTTGTGAAGGAGTTTCTGGATATCTTGCATCTGTGTTCATGAGGCCACAGAACAAACACTGCCGTAAATGCATGTACTGCCTTCTGTGACAAGTAAGACATCATATCAATGAAGGGCAGAGACTCCCAGCTATCTTGTGATTCCTACATTTTTCCTTTCACCAGTCTTGGGCCCTTTCATTAACGTGCAGCAGGCTCTATATGCTGGAGTGCTGGAGGAGTAGAATAATTGTTTTAATTGTCTTTTTGTTTCTTTTTCCTTTTGGGTAAATGAAAGGAGATTGTTGTATGAAAGAAGAGACAGTATACACAATTACCAAAGCCTTCTTTTTGAAAAGAAAATTTCTCATTACAGCCTAAAAGGATTATATGAAAAGCTCATGCAAACAGAATGTGTATATTTCTCATGACTCAAGCTATAAAGTTACAGCCACATATGGTGTTTCATTTTGTATTCACTACCAACCACAATTGCTCCTCTTTCTAGCTAATCTTTCATACCTGCAGCTCTTAGTTGGCTTCTCATTAGATTAATAGGTCACAAAAACATTGTTTGACCATATTTCTCAGCCACCTTTGTTAGCTTATGAGTCAACCCTTAAAAAATATGAAAGCAAGATAATTTTTTCGCTCCCTCTAACTTACTCTAAATACTTAAAACTAAGAAAAGATATATTCCTTTTCACCTCCTCTTCTGTGTCATAAGGCAGTAGGTATTTCAATTCAGGATTAATATGAAAAATAATGAACTACAGAGATTTCAAACTCATCTGTCTGACAGATGTGTAAATTCAAGCTTCCAACAAATAGGAAGGTTGGAGGATAAACAAAAGAAATTAACTCTTAAGGGTATTTCATAAGAAATTAACAACCAAGAGCAGCCCAGACTGGGTTACTGGGATCTTATGATGTCAAAGCAGACCTAGCTAAATACCTGGCATTTGGTTATATACAGCTGACAAAGTCTGAGAACTGATGTGTAGACTTAGCATTTTCTATTCTGCATAGTGTCCTAAGAAATATAAGACATTAAATATTCCCCTTCCTGTGCAAGTCAAAGGAAAGAAAGAAATATAGCTGTGTCTAAAGAGTAGTTTAATGCTCCCACTCTACTAAAACCAGGCATCAGGGCAATGTCCAATTTAACACAAAATGTTTGATGAAAAAGCAAAGAAATTGGAGAGAGTACAGAAGAGTAACAAAGGGAATGAAGGACCCATAAAATGTGAGTGGTTACAAAGGCTATAAGAACTGGCATATTTAATTGAGGGAAAAGGAAACCTGAGAGGAAACATGACAACGATTTCCTCATTGAGGAAAACAGAAGTTGCCGGGAAGAGAAAGTGCTGTCCTGTTCTCCTTTTCCACCAGGGACAGGGAAAAAAAGTGCTGAGCTTAGACTGAAGCAGGGGCTACTAGGGAAAACTTCCCAGCCACAGGGACAGCAAAGCCTTGATCATTCTGCCTCAGGGAACCATGGAATCTCCATCATCTCAAGTTTTTAAGAGTAGGTTACAGAAGAGTCTGCTGGGGATGGGCAAGGGGCCAGGCTGAGCAATCTCTGGACTGACGTCCTTCACTACATGTTACAAGCCAGTGATTTCTTCCAAAGGCAGCTGTGTTTGCTGAACACTCCTGGAACTGCTGAAGCACCTTCCACTGCCAGTGACTGTAACAGGACTGTGCTGCATCTTCTACATACGAAAACAAAGTTGGGTACAAGGTGAGGTTAATGCTTGGCAGTTTATCAGTGTGGCTCAGAGAGGTGTACCACTTTTTCTCTTTTTTTTTTAAATTGTGGTATATTTTTTTCAGGATTTGTACAGATGTGACCCATTAGATTTCAGAACTGAGTAGAACCGTTATGCAAATGCAGATATAAGATCCAAAGCCAGCTGAGGGAAGCAGAAGAGTTTCAAGTAGCTTTGACTGTTTTGAAGCAGGTCTGAGATGCGTGTGTCCCTGAGGTCATGTGTGTGTTTGTGTGTGTGTGCTCTGGAGAGAGGAGGAAGAGACATTTGTGCAGCCATTTACCCTGTATTTGAAATATTGTTTTTGGGGGGGGCATGGGGGGTGTGCTCAAACTGCCTAATTTAGAAGCTGAAATTACTGTGGCATTTAGAGTCAAGACAAAAATATGAAATTATCAGCTCTCTGGAGTGGATGGGCTCCCCACATGCCAGTGAAGAGACTTAATTTCTGTTATATGAAACAGATATTATAACCAGAATATACATTTTACAATCAAATCGAACATGTTTTTAAGCATTAAGTTTATCTTAAGTGCCCGAGCCGTGCTTCAATGGGAACATAGTACAGAACATAAACCAGAGTATCATAATTCACAGAAAAGGCAAGTGAATTGAAAACATTTAAAAGGTCACATTTCATTTTTAGATTATGAAGAAATTATTTTATATGTTTATTACAGTCATTTTGAATCAGTGGAATTTTCTTACTAATTTGTGAAGTTAATTAGCTGACACACTGAGAAATCCAAGCTATAAAGCATACCATATTCAAATCAATAAAAATAAGAAACAGTTTTGATGTTTTTTTTCAGTGTTTTATTGTTCCATACAGCGATTGAATAATATTGTAGAAAATTGACTTTCTGTGGAAAAGTTCCCCTGTTAAGCATTGTGTTCAGCCTATTGGAAACCAGTGAGATTTTTAAAAAGAACTAATAAATAGTACAAGCCATATTAGTAAAATTCCTTCCTCCACAGAGTTAAACTCAGGCTGTTAAAATGGATTGTGAAGTGGGCCAGTGATTGAACCCCTGAGTTTCTTACACAATGGCCTCCGGTGAGGCACAACGTTCTCTGTGAAGTTATTTAGAGTTCACAAATCATATCTACCTCCCAAAAGATGGATAAGGCCCTATATTGTACATTTCATAATTCTGCAAAAAACTTTATGGCTTTATGTATTAGTGCATACTAATATTGTAATATATTATGTATGAGCAACTGAAAAAACAAGCCCAAAGTGACTGGTAATTACAAAGGAAACTTTCTATAAAACTTGTATTTTCTTACCAAATTTCAGGGCCCTGATTCTGCCAAAAGGCTCTGATCATCCTGATGAGCCTATAACTATCTTTCTCCATAATCTGCAACCCCTTTTCCCACCACTTCCCAGAGGCTTGGCTTCCTGTGTTCAGGGTCACTTCTGATCTGCAAGAAGTGCGCAACCTTTTATATTCCTGCTGGAAAACTCCTATGCTATAAGAAAAAAGGTGTGAGGATCTAGGATCTCCGTGCACACACAGCACCCGTTGGCTCAGAGGCTGCATTTAAGCTCAGGCCCATGCCCTTGGTCCATGATTGTGTCAGGCTGCAGTTAAACCTGTTCTTGGCCTTGCACCGTGCCAGTTCTGACCTTTTCTTGCTGATTTGGCTTCCCAGACTGATCCCAAACCTGCCACATCATGACAGGATGTCTGGTGATCAGTGGGCTGTGGCTGCCCCTGGAACTATTCTGTTCCTGTTCATGTACTGTGGGACTCAACCCTTCACCTAAGGTCTTGCTGCCAGGCTCAGCTCCCAGCTCATGTTCCCTCATGGAGCTGCCCACTCGTGCTGTTCCCTGATGCTGAGGCGCTGTACTGTAATTCAAGTATGGGACAAGCCTAGTGACATGGGACCTGAGTGAAAGTTCTTTTTGTCTCCATCCACTGAGGGCAAATAAAAGTCGCAGTGCCTTTCTGAAGAGGCTGTGAATATTATTAACCAGGAGAAAGTGTATTACCTAGTACAGAAAGTGAATGTACTGTGAGTTAGTACAATACATCGAGTAAGGAAGGACCTTGAGATGCCTTTTGCTATGATATTACAAGAATGGCTTAAAAATGTCCATTAAGTCATTAGATTAATTACAGCTTTTATCCTATATTACAGAAAACACTCAAGTTCTGTTTGACTCTTGTACTTTCTTTGAAATCTTGGCCAGGCAGCCAGGACAGGGTGCCATCACCTGAGGCTGGTAGAAGAACTTTACAGATTTGTATACTAGCAGCACCATGATCATTTCCTAAAGCACCTTATTCTGTAAGCTGACCCCAGAGTAATTTCAAAATTTGTAGTTGTACCCCTAAGGTTTCGTGTTCTTCATCTAAGAAGAACCCTAGAGTGGGGCTGAGATGGACATCAGAAAGTTTCCCTTTTCTCCCTATTTAAACACAGTGAAACTGCAACATAGATAATTAGGTGTCTCTGGTTTCTCCTGCTGAGTGTGCTTGGGGAGCAGTGAGCACCCCCAGCTTGCTGTGGCAGATCTGGGGCTTTTTGGTTGGGGTTAATCCCAGTTGACCCAGGACTACTGTGTAGGTACAGTGTATGCGTGTTGCAGTCCTGGCGTGTCTGCTGCTGTGTTTGGCACAGGAGGGAAAGCACACATAAAGGGCCATGCACTTTTGGGGGGTGTGTGTGGATCCAGCTTCAACAATAGTGAACAAGGCTGTGGTTGAAACTTTCCTGTCTGAGAAAAAGAGGTGGTGTAAAGCTCCAGATGTTCAGGAAAAAAATATTAGGGCAAGGTTATAGCTTCTAAAACAAGTGCTCTTGAAGGCCATTGTGTAAATCATCATATATATAAAAAAAGCCATCAAGTATATCACCGTAATGGATAGATACCTCACTGACCCTTCTCGAAAGCAACGAACCATTTGTCCATAAACATGTAGATACCATCTACAACTGGAAAGTACAGAATTACAGCTTCATTGAGGTGTAAAATTCTCCACGCCTCTGGGGTATTCAACAGTGAAGAAGGAAAATATTTCAGGTATTCTTCTTTAATATCTCCTATTAGCTGAGGTGCTGGTCTATCTGTCCACTGCACTGATTGTTATGAATCACATTCTGAGGAACTTAGTTCTCTTTCTCTTCTGTAGGTCACCGAGGAAGACTGATCATATGCCATTTCCTTTATTCACCTGGGGCAAATGTTATTTAAATTGTCACAACTGCTTGTGCTGACTCCAGTATCAAAATCCACTGTGGTCATAGAGAAAAGCCTGTGTGATACACTGGAGTTGTAGATCCAGTATTTTTTTAGTTTTCAATGTATAAATTCTTTAAATAGAAAACAAGAAAAATACAAGAAAAATATGCCTTTAAAAACATTCTCCCAAGAACAAACAAAGGAGTACTTATTAAGACTAATCACTTGAAAGAGCCTGTATGTTCTTGTTTTGTTTTGTTTTTGTTTTTGTTTTTGTTTTATTATTATTTTTTTGTTTTGTTTTTAATGTATAGCTTAAATCTATAATATTCTGTAAATTACACACATGTATTTTACTTTTCTTACTATTATCGATGCTGCAGTTGAAATTGTACTTAAAGATTGCAGCAATTATTCGTGTTCTGAAAATAATGGAAAAAGAGCCCTTTTCTATAATCCACATGGCTAGGAAATAGGGGGTTTTTGGTAATACAAATTAATTTCGATTTCCCTAATTTTCATTAAAGTTCTTATGCATGAGGTTGCTGCTTGGGCTTTCCTCAACTGGAACAAAGCTGGCAAACAATATTTCAAGATAGCTTTCAAGTCCCTCCAAGCAGCTATAGAATGAAAACCTGTCTGTTGACAAACTCTGGTAAGGGTATTCCTTTCCTTTCTCTGAGAGTTTACTGCAACATTTGATATTACAAACCATGAAATTCTGCTTTCTACTCCTGAAACATGTCTGGGAGTTACTTGTATTACACTTGAATGCTTCTAATCCATTTAACATCCTGCGGACAACTTCTAATCATCCATGTGGAGTCAGACTTGAGGCATCCCCAGGGCTCAATAATCAGCCCTTTATTATCAATGATCAATGTGCTACCACTGGGTATTTATCTGTCATTATACTAATTACATTATGGTAAAATGCTTTCATTTTTGGGCATACACTTCCATGGACTGAGTGATTCCTCTGCTACTGTTGCAAAAACTTGAAGGTACCGTGGGAGTGCTTTCTGGCATGTATGACAAAGCTCTTGGATCATTTTAGTAACAAAGTAATGTGTTCACTGATATTCCTGTTTTTCTGGCAAGGGTTTGGTCCTTTTTCTGTTAAAAACAGCAGGTGATCATGTCCTCATTATTCTTCACGTTTCTGTTTTCCCTATTGCTTGTAATCAAACTAAACAGCAATTTAAAAACAAAGAAATATTCACTATTTCAGCTCTCCTCACGCAAAATTATCAATTTCATATGATTAGACCCATTCTCCATGTGCTTTATTAATATCCTAACTGTGCCTTGCCAAAACTGATTGGTTGTCATGACAATCTCTGTAAAAATTGATATAGGGACCTGAAATTTATTTTAACTTTTTTTCTCTTACAACTGTATTTATTTATTTGATTGTTTTTGATATTTTTGCTCTTGAACTGATAGTTGTGCTGCCTGCCTTTTGATGAGCACTTGCTCTTCCAAGACTAGTTCGTTTTCAGACTGCAACACAGTGCCAAAGTTTCATCATTACAGTCATCAGCAATTATTTGTGAACCCATGCAATATTTTCTGTAGGTGGCTTCCTACCTATCATAGCTGGTTTTGATATGAGTAGACACTCAATTCTTCTCAAATGCTTTGTAAGAGTTGTTTTAAAGTGGTGTGTTCTTTCTTGGTTCTGCTTCATTCTATCCAAATGAGATCGGCCCACCTTCTGTGGCTTGATCAGTTCCACAAAATCTTCTCTGCAGGTGTCTTCTCAAGGCTCTGATTTTTAATCTGTGCCTGCTTCTCTTCAATAATCTGATCTGTTGATGTGGGCTTAAATTTCATTTATATGCTGATGACAACTTGATTGATGTTATAAAATTAACCTTTAATACTCTTTCTGCCACATCTGTGCTGCCTGCTTCCCAAGCTGATGGCAAGGTCTGGATGTTTAGAAATCCTATAAAATTTAATGCTTCCAAAATATATATTAATTCAGTGGGAACAGATTTTTTTTTTTTCCTTAAAAAACCGTTATTTGTAAATTTGTCATTGTGGGTTCATTACAAAAAATCCTGCAATAGTGACGACTGGGTCTCTAAATCTTCTAGCACTAAAATCATATCTGTATTTTTACACATCAAAAACTGGTGGCAAGCACAAGGCACTAGAGTTCCAAATCAGTATGATACTCAACAAGTAAAAAAGGTCAGGATAGCTACAGGCAATTTGAACTAGAGAAACTGGATTTATATTATACAACTATTTTGAAACACTTTTCAGAGTCTCTTTTAATTTTATTTAATTACAGGTGGAGTCTATTGGAGCATGTTTTTTAAAAGTTACTTGGAGACTTTCAGTGTTCTGAGGAAGATCTTTACACAATACTTACATTAATGGGATCTGATGGCATCAGAGCCAAACTCAGGCACAATCCCAGTGAATGTGTAATGGAGACTGTCTCTCAAACAGATGGGTTACTGGTAGAACTCTTTGAAAAACCTGCAGTGAAATCTGAAGCCAGGTAAATCTTTTCTGATTTCGTGTTTTATCTGAACCTGAAACACAAAACAACTGCTTCTGTCTGTTGAGATTGGGTTCTTAAAGGTTCTTAAAGGTTTTGACAAAAGCAGGCCTACTTTTCAAAAGTAAGGTGAAACCTAATTCATACGTAAAAAATGAAATGAACCAGAACCTCAGAAATTTCAGTCTAACTTAAATTTGAAAATCAATATTTCTGTCAATAGGGTATGGAATTCATGGCAGACTGAAAGTTTGCAGAAATTTGCACAGCCTTCATTTCCAGCCTTCTCTTTCTTAACACGTGAAATAATTTCTAAAAGCAATATATGAAAATTCATAAAAGTAGTCTCTTAGCTGTAGACAAACATGGTGACATATGAGCTGAGAACCTATAATCAGCTGACCTCCTTTCATCGACAGCTAAGAGATGCTACAAGAATAGCATGTTCAGATGGCTTGCTATGAATAAATCCAACATGTATTTTTCATGTGACAGTTTTTTAGCACTCTCACATAAGTTTTACTGAAAATATAAGAAGATTCCCCTTATGGATTTTGGGACTAGACTTTTTTTAGGTATATTAGGTGATTTCCTCTTTGTTGTAAGCATGACAGAGGTATACTTCTCTTTTCTAATTTTAAATCACAGGTAAAAGAAATTAGTCTTTTCCTTTCAGACCTAAAATTCATGAATATAACCAAAATCAGGCAAAAAATCTCTAGTTACATGGTGTTTTTCATTGCCTTTAAGCTCTATAATTATATATAGGGAAATGAATTTATTCAAATTAAAAAAAAAAGTTTTAAATGTTCTAAGAGCAAATTTTATTACTGTGAGTATTTGTTTCTCCCACTGGTCATCTGATTCCTTTTGTTCATTTTCTTAACACAACTCTTCGTAGCTAGAAGTAAGGAAAACAATGGCTGGAAAATACAGGGAAAAAAATAATCCCTGGAATAACTATACTGCCTACATGTCATCTCTCATATCACATTGCTTAATGCATTGGTCTCTGTGTCTAAAGCAGAGTTTTCTGTTCAAACAGAACTGAACTCAGCTGGGAGGGATTCTGGGGGAAGCTTCCATGGAACGTAAAGGAGTTAGCAAGTGCTGGAAGTTCTTCAAGAACACTCTCTTGGAAGGGAAAAAATCAGTTCACCCCCTTTAAAGTAAGGGAAGCAAGAAGAGCAAGAGACCCCCTTGACTCAACTGTGAGCTTCTGCTCAAAAGCAAAAGAAATATGTACCAGAGACAGAAAAGCCCATAAATACCCATTGAGAATTACAAGGGCATTGCCAGGGTGTTCAGAGATGCAGGTAGAAAATCAAAAACTCAGCATGAATTGAAATTGGCCAGAGATGTCAAAAACTATAAGAAAGAATTCTTCAGGTATGTAAAGAACAAGCAAAGACAGAAGGAAAACCTCACCCTCTCTTAAACAGAAAAGGTGAATTAGTCACCAACAATGCTGAAAAGGCAGTGGTTCTCAACACTTTCTTCACCTCTGTCTTTACCGGTACTGTCAGGCCTCAGGCCTTGGGATCAAAAATCCAGGTTGATGCAAACAACCAGGCAACACAGGCTGAGATCTGCTCGGATGGGGAGTTCTGTGGAAAGGGACCTGGGGGACCTGGTGGCCAGAAGCCCAATATGAGCAGTGTGTAGCTGTGGCAAAAGAAGCCAACAGGATGCTGGGTTGCATCGACAAGGGCATCACCAGTAGAGATAAAGAAGTTATTATTCCACTCAGTGCTTGTCAAACCACTCCTGGAAAGCTGTGTTCAGTTCTGGTCTTCACCAAAACCTGGTATGTTACGATTCTGTGATGGTGCCAGAATGCCATCCTGCAGCTGGGCTGGGGTTGCACACTGGTGGGTTAGCAGAGATTGGTAGATTTTAAAACAAAACTAATGGTGGCTTTACTTCCAGAGGTGATAAAGATGGCGACAGGCTCAGGATCTCACCTGGAAGATTCTTTGAGTCAAATCCACAGATTTAACATGACCCTTGATTGTAAGACTTTGGGTTAAAGGCAGCAGATGAAGTGTGGAATGTTATAGACTGAAGCTGGACTCCCCGGAAAGAGAAGTGGAACTAAAAAAGTTGGGAACTAGTTGATCCTATCTGCTTACAGATGTGGTGCAAACGGATAGAGTCACCTCCACTTCCAGGGTGAACTGTGAGTGTTTGGAGGTGCCTTCTGTGTAAAGAAGCTTCACTGAATATATGCAAATATATCTTGTGTATTAGACCCAGACCACAAACCTTTCATGAAAACTCTATAAAGCCACTATGGTTATGCATGGATATGCTTGGAATTTGTTAGTAACAGAAACCTGTAACAGCTTTGGTATTGTAACAAACATCTACACTAATTTTTTGGTCACCCACAGTCTCAAGTTAGCCACAGGCAGTTGACAACTGCCTTAGATTTTAGGTTTGAAAGGGGAGAAAGGAGCTTTTCCCCATACTCCAAAAGGAAAGTATTTCACTACATTTAGCTCGCTTGTTTTGATTAAAAGTCTGAACTGGAATTTTAACAACTTTTGGGGTTTATTTTAGCTTATATTTAAAAGTTAATGAAAAATATATATTCACATAGAAGAAGCTTTAACAGAAGAATGAACAATCTCTTCATACAAAGTACAAGGAAGACATAGAAATTCATTTTTATTCAGGGTCAAATAAAATTCAATACGAAGATACCCGCTTATCTCTTCACTTTGGATTCTATTTGTTTAGCTGTTAAACCTAATTTTATTCAAACATATTGAGTCAGTTTCACTGGCATGCTTTGCTTTGCTTGCTTGTACCTCTTCAGTTACGCTAAGCAAGCATGAACTGAATTTGGCCAGCTGATTAAGGTGATTGGAATTAATGGAGCACTGCAAGACAAAATATATCAGACCTTTTTGAGCCAATGTCAAGTATTAAGCTCCCCTCTGATTCTTTAGCAGGCTGGAGTAAACATGTGTGGTTCTCAATTTTAAGTATAAAGAAGTTTGCAGATCTTTTGGGGTTCTGTTGTGAATATGGAAATGTATTTGTATGAAATTTTTAGCAATTTGACATATTTATGTCACAAATTTTATATTTGTGTGTGTATATGTCAAATTAAGAAGCCAATACATCAATGCAACAAAGTGTGCATACAGATTTCACTCACTCCCTCATATTTGTGAGCACTTAGGTGGTTTGATATGGAATTAGAGAGGTGACATGCACAAAATTTTGACTTTGGTTGGGATGCTGCTCCGACTTCTGGTTTGAAAACCTCCAGAAAATTTTGCGTCAATAAGTTTCCACAAAAAATATGTATAATTGGGCTGAGCATCCAACAGACTGTATTCTGTGACTTTATATTTCTTTTATACATAAACACTGGTACACTGTGTATTAGACCTTCATATCTCAGAGTAGGTTGTGGATGGACAATGCACATAAACTACCAAATCTTGCATCATAAAGCCTTAAAAGCAAACCCACAAAATTCATTCTTGCTGATGTACAAGACCAAAGGAAGAAATGGGGAAACAGCTGGCTCTCCAAATGCCGATCTGGCTTTTCCAGCCTAGCACAGCAGATCATCAACCAGTTCTATCAATGATAACTACAGCTGGATTTTTGTGAGACATATATAGAAAAGCTTAATAAACTGCAAATAGTCCAAGAGCTATATGTATCTGGTGTGTGATACAGATTGAAGATAGTGTCTCTTTTGAAAAGTGACTACAGACTTTGAAAGGAAGCCCAGGTTTCCCAACCATACTTAATAATTAAACAATAATTAAACAGAAGGTTTTTATCATGATACTGCTAAAAGTTCAAAAGCTAACATAATAAACTGAAGATATCATATGTATTTATATTTAAATGATTGGGTTTTTTCTAATTAAATATTTAAAACAAAACTAAACTGAAATTCTAGTCATGTAGCTGCAATCTAATTCAGAATTACTAAAGAGCTTCAACAGTTTTACAAGCTCTTCACTTTGGAAAGATTAGGATTTGGATCTAGAGTACACAGCAATTTAAAGTTATTGGAGCGCTTCACAAATTAGAGTTCTAATTTGGAAGAATGAAGGTCTCCTAAAAATATGAAGCACACCAATAATTTTAAACTATTTTCTAGTTTTCAAGCCCAGAACCTCTATCATTTTCAAAGAAAGACACATAATAAAAAACTAAAGTGCTGCAATAATTTCAAATCACTGAGTATGGTGTAGAGTGAACCTAAGGCACTGAAGCGCTACACTTTCCTTTATGGAAAATCTTCAATCTTAAAAATATAAACAAGTCAAAGAGTTTCCTCTCTGCAAACCTGAAGACACATTGAACTGATTTGAGATAACTAACACACATACTACGAAGATTGCATAAACATTTCAGATGCAACTATACAAAAGACATCTGTGTATCTGAGAATACAGCCGATAGATTAGTTAGCTCATTTATCATTATTTGCATTATACATAAAATCAGTTCAGTATATCAGCCTATTCAGTGACTTTTTTTTTTTTTTTTTAATCTAAGAGAACGTATCTGTGTCTAATTTAACCTGTGTGTTTCCACATACATGTGTATAAACAAAACACTTTTTAATTCCCTGTGAGGAGAGAAACAAACGTAGGGTGGTCCTGGTCCTCACTGATAATACAGGGCATGAGAAACATGTCTATACATGTTTGAGCAACACTAAGTCAGTCATGGAGCAAAGACAGTTCATAGAGGAAACAGAAATACAAAATAGTCTCAAAGTGACCCCTATTCTATCTCTCTGATCCTGCCCTGTGTCTGCTAGGATTAGTTCCAGGCTAGCTTTGTTTGGAAAACACCGTTGTTCAATCAGCATGATTATATTTTTTATTTTGCATGTTATTATCTTGCCATATGAAACTATAGAATTCATTACAAATTAATCATTTAACTTCCACTTGACCTTTTTTCTCTCTGTATAGAACTACCACTATTTCCCTAGTTTGGGAAAATATATATATTTGAACTAATAGTCTCTACACTCTTTTTGTGCAAAACGGATGATTTCTCCTCCCTGTTACCTGACTAGCTTTTGCAACACAGATTCCTTAATGACTTTTAAGCCTCAGTTTCAGTCCTTACTTTGCCCTGAATGTTTATTTTACAGGTTCTTTATAATCTACCACATGACTCTGATTACAGGTTTCTGGGCTTTTTTGCTTCCACTGTTTGTGATCTCTGTATAGCTCTCTAATATTATAAATCCTTCTTGAGTATTTCAAGAAGATGGTCAATATCTAAAGCTTTTTAACCTCCTCTGAGCCCCAACTTACTGTTCTTTCAACAGTTTGGAGTTTCTGTTTTCTTTGCCTCACTGATTATGAACATTTTGAATGCTCTCCCCTTTTTTGTTGTAAGTGCACGCATGGTTCTGAATACCACATTAATTCAGATCACCCTGACTTTGCACCTCTTTCAACTAAGTTTCTTTTCCTGCTACAGATTGTGAGAGAAAAATCTGGAAAAAGGAAAAAGAGACAAATGAGGCAAAGTAGGCCACAGACAAAATTGACCTGAAGAAGTTGATCATTGAGTGGACTTAGATGGGAGCTAATAAAATAAGTTGTTATTGAAATTAATTGAGAACTTAAGCCAAACTGGTTATCAACATGTTGCTGAAGTCACTAAAAATGAGAGAAAATAAGACACAGTTTCACAACAGCGTACCTCAAAAGAATTTTGTAAGAGACCTCAACATTACTTTCTGTTTCAGAGGTGGGAAAGGCTTTTTACAGAAAAGAGAAGTGATTTTCCTAGTACTGCTGGGAATTTAAAGTGTGTTCCCAGTCAATTAACCTCTTTGCTCAGCAACTCTCCTTCCAGTTTCCCCCTTTCTCATTGCAATCTACAGTATCACCTGCAAAAGTACAGGCTTCAGAGGAAACTGAGACAGAATTAACATGCAGTGAAGAAGTTTTCACTGTATTCAACAGTGAATTCCTGAGATGCTCAGAAAGGCTCAAGGGAATACCAAAACCAGAATGGTGACACTCGTGTCATTTCATAACACTGGGGTAAAGAAATTCAGAAAAGGACTGGAGTATATTAATGAAGGACTTGATGGGTATAATAACATACTGGTTTTGTACCTTTGAGAAACTCTTCTTTTATTATGTCTGTTATAATATATTTTCCGAATGTCAAAGGCTTCAGATCAGGCCAAAATTCATAACCATATTCTGGTTTTTGTCCCTTTCCTAATTCCAGTTTCTAACCCAGATTTCCTAATTCCAGTTTCCTCTCTCTGCCATCTATTCAATTAACGTTTCTTTTCCTGGTCTCTCTCTCATCTCTGAGTAGGTGTGGAAGCTTCCACTCCTATCCCACCAATCTGGAAATATTTTTTCATTTACTTTGAGTCACTTTAATTTCAAAGTTATGTGTCCTTCACCTACGACTCTTTGTATGACCTATCTATACTAAGAATGAAAGTCTCCGTCATATACTTTGAGAACCTCTTGAATATAATACCAAAGAATCTTTTGGTGCTTGGGAAAGAAATATATTCCTGTTTCCAAAATCTTACAGTATGTGAGAGAGACATGTCTGTTCTAGATCTTAAATTAATTCAAATGTTACAGTTTTAAATTTGCTTACGACATGTCCGTTTAGATGTCTAGCTGGCAGAGTCTGTTCTCCCACAGAAGTGCAGTCCTTTTTTTGAATACTTTATTTTTCTGACTACTTCCCAGTTAATTACAGTGTAAGACACTTCTACCACAGAGACAGGTTCTCAGTCTTGCCTCTAGCACATCGGCACACATTAGGATGCACCTTGTCAGTGTTATGCCTGGTGATTTTCATGCTGTGGCTGAAGTCAGTCCAGCCCATTGCCTTGCTCTGAGACTGCCTTCAGCCTCACTCTCTCCCTCAATTCCTTCCCTCCTGTCTGTCTGCCACCATGACTTGTGCTTGTATTTCTATTGACCGAAATAATGATGACTCACCTTTTTCTGCCGAGTAGTTTCTTATTTTCATCCTTGTTGTCTTTATAATGCATGTAATTTACGTACAGTTAAGGTTTTTTTTTTGTTTTTTTTTTTTTTTTTTTTTTTTTTTTTAAGAAGACCAACACATATATTACAAATATTGTAGTAATAAAATAGAGGTAGCAAAAAAAATGTACCCTGACCCCTCTAAAGTCAGTAACAAATGCATTTGTACACTGGAATCAAATCCTTGTCCACCAGATAATCCCTACAAGGAATTAAGTATTCAGACCTTCCCAAAATCCAGTTCTGTTGGCTTCTGAGTTACACAAAACTTACATTTCACTCGGCTGTTTCAATTCACCGGGAGAGCCAATTGAAGATTTACAGATGCACGTTCCTACTTCTTTTGTGCTTCTGCACATTTGGAACTAGTCTTATATTTTCAGGTGACTTAAACACTATTCTGAAGTAAGAAACTGAGAATAATTTCATTTTACTCATTTTAATGCATATACACTATCTGCATTTATAAGAATTGTAAATTAACCTTCTGAAGTGCAAGTGCAAGTGCCCACATCATTGTGCACGAGAGTTATTTTCCCCATGTAATAATTGCACTCATGTAAGCAGATGAGCTAGTTCAGCATTTTTTAGGCTACTTCATACTATACTCTCCATTGGTTGGACTGGATAGTAGGAGTGCAATCGCTGTTACGTGCTTTGAGGAAATAAAATCTAGAGAGACCTCTTTTTGAGGTCACCTGGTATCCTTCAGAGAACAGATTGGTTTCCACACATCTCTGAGCACGAGGCCAACAAGTTCGCCTGGATCTGGTACGAGGAAGTAAATGTACTGCTGTACTGGAGCCAAACACAGCATCATCATTCACAGAGCTGCAGTTGCTCTTGAGTGGTTTAAAAATGCAAATGTTCTCTACTTGGAGCGAACCACGTGAGATTCACTCCACCTGCTTTGCACAGATCTGGCTGCACCATGCAGCTCGGCTTACAGATGTTCTCCAACGCAACACAGCCAGAGCATATCAGTGAACTGAGCTCTGAAGGAACAATTAGAATATACATTTTTTCAGTGTAAGAAAGGTATCTTTTCGGCTTGATAGTTATTCTGTCGCTGGAAGGAATACCCACCTCACTCACTTTTTGAATCTGGAGAAGATATGAAGACTCCTAACAAGACTTCTCTGCTTTGGTGGCAATCAGCATGAATGTAGCAGGCACTAGTTAGATTGGCTGTGCACAGGGTAAAATGCTTAAAAAACTGCAGATCACCTTGCCTACCTCTGAATCAAATTACCACTTCCCTCAATAACTAAATGATCACAGAATTACTTTTCTTTCTTTTTTTNTTTTTTTTTTTTTTTTTTTCCAATATTTTCACATCATTCGGACGAAATAAGAACAAGTTGTCTGTGATTGTTACCATAGTGAGAAACTCGTCACCAGGGCCTGTTAGTTTGGTTATGAAGACAAAGCAATTTTGAAATGAAAGAAGCAAGATAAAATACTGCAGATAGGAATCACTCTGGAAGGAATCTTATACAACACTTGTAAGAACATAACGCTACCACGGTGGAGCAGAAAAACGTCTGATTTGGCTCAGCATTTTCTTTGATAGCACAGGAAGAAGGCAAGCCTTCAGTGATATATCTCCAGATATCCATTGAGGTGTCAGGGACCTAGGGACTTCTGACTTGGAGGCTGATATTTGGAGACCTGCCGCCAGTGGACATGCGTAAGAAGTTTTGGAATACATTTAGATTTTTGGCTTGCAGAACATCCAGCACATTCAGCTCCACGACTTAGGAAGTGAATTAGTGCTTTGTTTATTTTAAACCTCTTACCTGATAATTTCATTAAGTGCCTCCTTGCCTTTTATTATTGCTATGTTTCCTGCCTTTGCAGTATTTCTAGTTACTACTACCATCATGTCACTTGTTTGGCAACCTGGTAAAATGAGATTCTGTGCTACATTTTGATACAGCAAACTTACCTCACCCTGTGCTGCATTTTAAGGTATACTGAATCTGCTATTACATTACCTCGCTAATTATCATCCATTCATCAAATTTTGGACACATTATACAGAATCTTGCAACTCAATTCTTGCATCTTAGTTTCTAAAGTTCAAACATACGCATATATAAATACAATCATTGATACCTCTGCTGTTGTTTTACTACCTATTTTATTTGATTTTCCTCATTGGGATTACATTTGTTTGGATAGTTCTTGTCTGCTTTGCTTTTTTTCTGGAACAGAAATCTTTAACTTCACTTTTCAGGTATATGTCATTATTAAGTATATGCTACTCTGTACCTGGCAATTTTCTGAACATTTTAACCTTCCCTACAAAGTCTGAATTTGAAGTTTAAGTAACTTAACCTATTCTGATTTCCCAAGTCCGTATCTTTTGGATGGGTTCAGTCTAAATGTTTTCAGAGTCCTTCAATCATTCTGTAGCAAATGTGGATGATTCCCTGGATGTGACATGGTTTCCTACATCACGTGAATCAAACTGGGAAGGTCACAAGCCTTTTTACAATGGAAATTCTCATCTTCAGCCTACGTCGGGGTAACATTTTACTTTGGGGTCTTGTCTTTTACTCCTTTTTATGTCCAATATTCACACACATCATGCTCACTGCAGTGATTAGTTTCATGTGAAGATCATGCCTAAATGCTTTGGATCCTTCAGCACATTTTCATTTATTACATGAGTCAGTTGTATAGTCCTCACTGAAGACTCAAGCCCATTGCCTGTGTCACTGATACAGACAACCTGGTTTTACAGCCTATCTGTTCCAGACAGAATGCAAGAATGAATGGCTTTTAGGCTAGAGATCCTCCATAGGCCAGAGGCCTATAACCAGAGGCCGTAGGAGCTCTTCCATTGACCCATATTACTTTTAACCCCACATGCTGCAGGATTTTCTTCTTCTTTAGTGACACTGAGACTGTTCCACTGGAATACAGCCTGTTCACTGATGTGATCACTGATGTGATTCACTTATCTACTTCTCTGACTTTTTGTGCTCTCTGTTTCTGAGGGCTGAATTGACTAGCCCAAATACTCTAATATTTGGGCATCTTATTGCACATGTACACAAGCAAACACACAAAATATACTACAGTTTGAAAGCATATTTTTGTATAACAGTCAAAACCATTCATTGTTGTGATCTCAGGCTTGATTCCCTGCCAGCTGATATTTTGAACATTGATGCATGCCATAAAAGAAAGTTGTAAAGTGCTATTTTGATATCATGGTTTATCTGATGATTGTGCAAGGGTAAGAGTGATGACAGTGATGTCTCTCAGATAAAGGAAGTCAGGAAGGGGAGAAGCTCAATGAATTATCTTTAATTCAAGAGTCTGTGATGCAAAAATATGTAGAATAATATTTTTTTTAAAATCTTTCACTTGGACTTCAAACTGTACTCTCTATTCTAACTGATGTACAATATACCAGTTGTTATTTATCTAAAACACGTTACAGATATTGTCACAGTCCTCTTTCCTCTAGTGAAAGCAACAAAGATATCCTGACAGTTGTTGTGTGTTCTCCATCTCCTTCAAAGCATTCTCAGAATAACACTTCAGAAGAAAAGAAATACAATGTCTTCAAATAGCTTTGGGAGAAAGGTATTAAATTTATGTCATTCTCTCCAGCCACACTGAAACTGGTTTATGACAGGAAAGAAAATAATATTTTTTATTATGTTTCCTCAGTGATTTCAACAGTTTTGGAAGAGAATCTTGAAATCGAGAGACAAATGATTCTGTGTTTTTCTTCTTCTGATACAGAATAAAAATAAACTGTGTGTTTTCCTTTTTTGTGTGTAAAATTTTACTTTTTTATGATCAATAACTGTACTTTTTTTCAGTCATCTTGAGATGCTGGAAAAGTCCAATGCTCTGCTGGATGCTTCATTATTGCACTCCAGTATGTGACAGCTGAAAGCATTAAGCATGTAGAATAAGAAAGTAATTTTCCAACATTTTACAACATCCTCCTAGGAGAACAATCCTGGGAGTGTTCTAAGGAAGTGAAAGAGGCAGTATGGGCTTTCCATTTGTGATAAGTCAACTAACCAAAGGACTTATTCAGTTCCATTGAATTTTGACTGAGCAGGTCCCACAAGCTGACTTTTTACTGAGTGGGTCCCAACTGAGCTGTGGTAATGTTGACTTCCTGTGTAATTCAAGCACTTACAGACAAAAAAAGGGCTGCTAGGCCCAGTACGATTGACATAGAGGAAGAAATCTTAACAGATATTAAGGAGAAATGAAGATTCTTAGGGCTCTTTCATCACAATAAAGTAATTGTCAACTTCCTCTATTTTTTTTTTCCTTTTGGTATTTTTTTTGGTGTACTTTTGGTTGCAATCAGCAACAAAGCAAACAGTCACATTTCTGCCCATTCACGTGCCCCATTCTCATAAAGAAACATAGCATATAATAAGCTGCAAATAGAAATGAAACAATATCCATCCATCAAGATGATGAGCCTATTCTCATCTGAATTTGCTACAATTATGCTGTGTTACTGACCCAGATGTATGCATTATCCTCAACCAACTACTTAGAATATTCCCTGTCCCCTGCAAGTTCTACTAATAGTCTGTGGGTAATTCCAAGAGGGGGCTTTTGGAAATTTCTCCAGTTCCCATTTTGATATCTATAGTAACTCCCAAAATCTTGTCACAGGCAAAAGGGAACAAACATATGTAGAGCTGGGGGATTTTTGTCAGTCTGATTGCAATCTTAATTGGCTGATCAAAAGACAAGTATCTACTGTTAATTCAGTTACAGTGCTACCAACAATCACAAACCTGATTAATACAGAAAAACTTCATTTATAATGCAGGTAATATTGAAAAGCTTCCTACTGTCTGCCCCTTTTATTTCCTATTGCACTCCCTGTACAGTATTACTGTGGGTTCCAAGCTGATGATTTCTGTCTTTCTCAAGCAGAACAGGGGAATGGGAGACAGTGAGACATTGGCATCCGGGGGCATCAACAGGAAAAGTGCAATATTGAGGACTGTTGTCTCCGTGGTATTGAGTGCTGTTGTCTCCGTGGTATTGAGTGCTGTTTTATTTTTAAGTGTGTTTTAACACAGTCAGCTCACATACCCTTTCTTTTCTTTGGTTCATGATCAATCAGTTCTCTGTTAGCTCCACGGCTGGTTTTACTTGATTTACAAGGTCACAAGCATGTAATGACTGCTGATTGACTGTGATTTGTTGTGATTGTGATTTGCAGTTGTATTTCTGAAGTGGGACCTCTGGTATTATCCCGTATGTGAAGTCTCCTACATTGCATTTTATTCTGCAACCAGAAAATGCAGTTCACAGGCAAAATAACTACTTGTTTTAACTGAACTAAAGCTAAATTAAAAGACATTTAAGCTGCTATATTACTGATATCGCAACTGAAACAAGTCAGCACAGAGACCCATCCTGAGTGCTCACACTGTCAAGTCAACAGAAATCTTGCGGTCATTAATAGTAATGGTATATTTTCTGAAAAGTATCACTGCCACAGAAGATTATGGCTTCCTTACTTCAGCATAAAGCACTGCAGCCAGGGTTACCAGGCAGCGGTTGCTTGTTTGCTCTGCCTGACAAATAAATGACAGCACTTCTTGGAGAGCTTTCTTAGCTTTGCATAAGATGTAGTAACCGATCTTACACTGTCACTAAGTTCCATTAATATATCTACTTTATAAAAAAAAAAGCACTATATAAACTGCACATCATAAAAACCCAGTAAGCTGCTACTTTATTAAGGAAAAGACACTAAAGACAAAAGAAAAATTGAAACATTACTGGACTGTGAGTGTAGAGATGTTTCTATCCAACTTAGTCAGTCTAATGCTAGGATCTAAAAGGAAAACAACTTCCATGAACTCCAAGGACAGACATGTTTTCTCATCTGATGCTCCTGAGTACCATTTAGGCTGATGCCCCTAAGTACCATTTAGGATCTGATACTTCATAAGACCTGGCACTTCACCTGATTCTTTCAGTCATACATAGTGTCTAGTGGACTAGTGATTTCTTAAAACACAAATTGTGAGTTTCAAAAATGTGTGAGGAAGGTACATACATATATACACTATCTCATTCTTGTCCATCATGCATTTGTAAAATTTGGTTATATTAAATATAGCTTGATTGCCAACTCTGCCGTGGTCAAAAAGATTATTTCAAGAACGTATTTATCTGTGCGGTTTTCATTCTTTTAACACTATTTATCCATCTAGAGATTATATTAAACACAATTCATATTCATCCTCCTTGCTGTTATTGTCGTTATTGAAGTGCAATTGGCAATAGCTATGAATTATGTAGCATACGAGTGGAAGTGATCATTGTCATCCTTTCAAAAGACAATGGGTTTTAGGGTAATAAACAGATATGGTTCCATATAAATTTTTAATACGGAAAAATATTCTGGTTTTAATTTTTATTTAATTCTTAATTTAATTTATTTTATTAATTTAAACTGGGTTTTTTTTGTCACATTTTCAGCAATCAAGGTGGCAAGAGAGTCACTGAAGAGAGGGATGCTCACATATTGCCCAGCAGCATTTGAACATACGCAGCTGAAACATCTTCTAAGGTGTTACAGTGTCAGAGCTCAGCTAGCAGGCAGCCAGAAGCAAGATTGGGCATTTACAGACTCTTGAAAAGAGGAGGAGCAGACACACAGTTCAGACTTTGAAGTGACGTTTTAGAAAGGGCTTTTCCTAGGCACCCAGCAGGAACCACAGTTTGCTATAATGGAGCATTTGCCCTTCTCTTTTCCTTTCTTAAATTATCACTTTTAAAAGTTATTTCTTTGCTTTATATCACAAAAGATATTTTTCTTTTAATTTGCTCCCCTTGTTGGTGGTGGATATTTTCATTGATTAGAGTACAATATTTGTACTTGATTCATAACTGTTCTTCCTTGATTTGCCTTTTTGACATCCCATGTTTTCTAAGAACAATAAAAGAATGATCCCTGTAATCAGAAATTGCCTTAGGCAATGTTCAGTCGAGGGATGCTTTCATCATTGGAAAATACATAAAATGCATCAAATGGGAGGAATTGTTTATCTCTAGCCTTGTTTCTTTTTAATCTGCTGATACGTTGTCAACGATCCCTCTCTCGGTTGATTTCACTGTCATCTGCATGCTGTTGATTCCTTACACTTCTCAACTGAAAACATATTAATTGTGTTAATACAGCTCTCCATTAAATTCATTCTTTTTGCAGAAGAATAGAAGTAAACACTAAAAAAGTGTTGGGCTTCAGCTTTATCTATTCCAAGTGTGCACAGCTGAGATGTTAACATTTGCTCAAATTTATATCAGCTGAGAACTCAGCACTGCTAGCTCTACAGCATGTACTCTGAAAGAAAACTAGGCCTGATGAAGCTCACATGAAGTTTTCTTTAAAATTTGATACCATATTCCTCACCCTAACAGCAACTACTTCTGTCTCACTGTTTACTACACTTCTAAACATATCTGCAGTTCTTTCTTTCATTTTCTTCATTTTGTAACACATTTATAAGAGATTTAAAGTTTGAAAATAAATTTGCAATTTATTCTAGAAAAAACATTTATTGCCCATCCTTTAAAACCGATACCTAATTTTTGTCTGCAGTCATCTTAGTGACACGATTTTATGCATCTAGTTGTGAGTACAACTCACTGAATTCGGATGTATCATTGCTTAAAATGCTTGTCTAGCAAGCCAGGTAGTTTTATATCTAAGGAGGGATTATAACTCAGCTTTATAGCTGTGGATAAAAAAAAAAATAATACTAAAACAGCCTCTTTTCTATCTGCTGAGAATCTCTGTGTTTAACAGCCAAGACATACACCTGCCATCAAAAGTGCTTTGACTGGGTATACCAATTAAGAGCTAGTCGTAAGAACTTCCAAAAATATTAGCTATAGCGCTTGAAGAATAAAACGTGTTTTGGTTACATTCATTAAAAGCCAAATATTATTTGAAACAAAATTACATGTCCATTACAAATGGATCAGAAGTCCTTTGGTCCATGGCAATATCACTGGATTTAAAGTTTTAAAAGGGGAAAGGAGTAAAGGTGTCATAGTGACACAGAAGATCACTGTAGCATCCCTAGAGAACTAAGACTGCAAAAATACAGCTGAATATGTTTTGCCAAACATAATAATTAGCTGACTGACTAAAATCCTTAAAGCATAGTTCTGTCCTGAAAAGTCACTGTAAAAAATTATAGTGTACATATTGTGTCTGACTACCTATCACTGAAACCTCTCTATTTGTAGCATTTTCATATGTCTTTTACTTAACAACGTTAAGTATTTCTAATAGCATAATTCAGTGTGTGGATATTTTAAGATCAGTAGAAACATATCCCTAAAGGAAAAGAAAATATTCAGGTTGTCTCTGAGAAACCAAGTTGAACATGTACGGGACCCTCTTTTGGGTTACAAGAAGTCACTGGACTTGTGGACTGAGCAAAGTTGACAGGAATTGTTAGCAGCAGACTTGAAACTATACAACACTATTTCACAGAAACTTTTTAATTATTTTTCACTGCCATGCATTACACGTCATATGTCACTAAAAGAAGTGCTTCTCATTCAGTACCCGTATGTGGGAAAAATGCTTCCTCAAAAGCACAAGGTTTACAAGAAAGCAGCACAAATATGCACAATGATGTATAGGGTACTAAAGATCAAACCTAATCTGTTTCCAGATGGATTTTATGTTATCCAAAAAATTCCCGTTACTAATTTATAAACAAATCAAAATTCATTCTCTCTGGGAAAACCTACCAGTGCAAAGAGTTTTACAGGGAAAATTTTGGAAAAAATTACATTGTGACGTATATTTCAAAGGTATGATTTCACACTAAAGGCAATATTTCAAAGAAACATGTATTTAAGTTCAAAATAAATTAAGAAAATAAACTACTAAATGAGAGTGCAAATAGCAAACTTCCTCTTAAAAGCAGATGATCTTTTTGAAACATACCAAAACCTGATTTCAGGACTCTGAACTGCTGCTGTAATACACAACTCTTAAACAACTTTCCCTACACTTAAACTCCACTCTGCAGCTTTCAAAATACTTACAGTGTTTGAGACATGGATTCTTACAGCAATTTAGGCATTCGGTATGGTTGATGTTGGGTTGCAACAATACGAGCGTCACCAGCAGAGAAAAAGAAGTCATTATCCCACTCTACTCAGAACTTGTCAAGCCTCACCTGGAATGCTGTGTTTAGTTTTGGTCCTGGCTATGCAAAAAAGATTTGGACAGGCTGGAGAGGGTCCAGAGAAGGGCCACCCAGATGATGAAAGGACCTGGATGACTGCCATATGGAGTAAGGCTGAGAGAACTGGGTTCGTTCAGTCTTGAGAAAAGGCTTAGAAGAGACCTTTTCACCCTGTTCCAGTATTTAAGGGGTGGCTACAAAGAAGATGGAAAGCCACTGTTTACAAGGAGTCACATGGAAAAGATTAGGGGTGATGGGTACAAGTTACTTCAGAAAATACTCCAATTGGAAACAAGAGGAGAAATTTTCACAATGAGAACCATCATCTATTGGAATAATCACCCCCAGGGAAAAGGTGGGTTCCCCAACACTGGACACTTTTCAGATTCAGCTGGACAGGATGTTGTACCATCTTGATTAGACCGTGCTTTTCCTAAGAGAGGCTGGACCAGACGAACCTTGAGGTCCCTTCCAACTCGGTATTCTGTGATCCTATGAAGCTCTTCAATCAACGTCTCTTTTGTGGAGGTAAGTTTCAGCATACCCTGGTGCATGGGTACCAAATGTGGAGTGCATGGCCTTATCTGGCCTTGGTATGGGACATGAGCTTGAAATATGCTTGGGAAACATATGTGGAAACAGCTGGAAACTCAAAACTACTACCGTTCCCTGAAATCTAGATGTACCCTGTACCAAAAATGGTTCAGTCAAGTCCCGGGCAGGATAACTCTATTGAAATAAACCTTACTACTTGACAGATTCCTTGGCTACCCAACAAACACTAAATAGTTAGTTATATCAGTGGTACAAATACCATTAGAGAAACTTGTGCTCCGCAGAACCTTGGTTTCAACAGAGGTTGTGCTGTTAAAAAAAGTTTTATATACTTTATATACTTATATATTATAAGTTTTATAGTTTTATATATGCTCCTCTCCTCTTTTTTTTTTTTTTTTTTTCTTTCTTTTTTTGTCCTGATTTCTGTCAATTTGAGCTTGAATTTGAATTTTAACCCAAACTAATCATGGTATATATGAAGAGTATGACACTCCTGGTATATGCCTCTATTAGGAAATCAAACCCAGTTAGATTGTTTGACTCCAAAGAAACAAATCAGGTGTTTAAAATGTATATATGTTGATCAGTAGGACTGTAAATGGTTCTGTGTTCCTTTATTTAAAGGTTATTTCAATTCCTCTTAAAGATGCTCGTGGATACAACAAATTCTCATATAATTCTAAGAAGCAATTAACCAGAGAATGAGAAGGTCAAAAAAGTGGCATATTCATGTGAGACATATCTATGTACAATGAACACTTGGAAGCAAACAGGGGAACTCAGAGCAGAAGCGTCCAGAAGGGTGAGGGACAAGGAGGGAAGTGGATCAGGGATAACACAGGGCAGGGGGCAGATCCCTTAGGGTTTTATGTTGCCAGCTGAGTGTATATCTTGAATATAATTAGTGTATTCAACTTTGCCAGTTAAATATACACCTTGAATATAATTTGTGTATTTTACACTGTCACACTAGAATCAATGCAGTGATTAGCTAGTATTACTACACTCTAATTTAAGCAACAGGGTCTAAAACTAGGTACTGATTCCTCTCAGTGCTTTGTGTATAAATTGGAGGGGAAAAAAAAAAGAAAAACTCTGACTTCACCCATGTTAAACCCATTTAAATGATTAAACCAGAGGTTTGAAATCTAGAAGGGGAAAATTTAGTTTCTTTCTACCACCTTCTTCCTGCAAGAATCCCACTCTGCTTTTCTGGGGAGTTGTCTCTGCGGAGAGAGTGTCCTTTTAGTCTTCATACCCTCTCCCATCTTTTCTTTCCCCTTCTATTTACTCCTCTCTTTTCTACCTGTCTTGATTTCCCTTCTTCTCTTTCCCCTTTTTCTGGATTGCACATAAGCATACCACTGTACATAGTCTTTCAGTGCTGGCTAATGTATTCGGTAATAATTTTCCAATCCCTCACAAAATAGGAAAGATAAATTCTTTCCCCCTAATTTTTCTTCTTAATTTACTTTTGCTATTTGAACTTTTCCTTCCCAGTACTTGTATAGCTTCTTGCTCATTCTATCATCCTATTCTTGCCTTCCCTTTCTGTTTCTCCATCCTCCCCCCTCTCTCTGTTATCCCATCTGCTACTTGTTTGTTGAATCTACTTCACTTATGCCAGTGAACACACTAGAAAACTACACCTCTCAGTGGTTAATGTTTACCCAAATGCCTCAAGAAGAGAGAATGCCTGAGTACTTGCAACAAAAGATGCCTAAAATAGAAGTAGGGGGAGAGGAGAAAGAGGAAAGAAAATTGTGTGGAGCTGCAATTACTGTAAGTCTTTCTACTGAGGTGGTTGGATGATGTATGTCTGAATCAGAGAGCCTCCACAGTCACAGGTGTGTGAAGCCACCTACACAGAGTAACTCACATTTTTTATGTCCTTTACAAATGCTCTCAAGCTGCACCACAGTTTGAACAACACTTGTGTTTACCTTTTAAAAATGTTGTGAAGAAGAAGTATTGCTACTGCATTTACATTTTTATAGCATGGCTTGCTCTGAAAGTGTTAGAGGAGATTGCCTGGCTTAAAGCCTGGCTCAATGATTCCTGGAGGATATTTTTTCATGCAGTATCGAACTACCATATGGCATGCCAAGCAGCATAAAAGAGATTTCAGAAGCAATTCCATGATTACAGTTACTATACATTAAAGGCACAGAAGAACTATTGCAAATTATCTGGATGGTTCTTGCATAATACATTACTTTGCTCAGATCACAGATGACAAGCTTCCACTACAGATCAGTTTTATTCAAATGTGTGACGATCTTTTTAAACAAACGACTCCTAGCAGCAGAACTCCTGTGATTCTAAAAGTATCTCATTCCAGCACTGACATTAAATGCCTCCTGAGTGACCTTAAGCAAATCATCCCTGATCCCACCACCCTGTTTGCGATCTATACTGTGATCTGTCTGTCTTGGATATTTAGACAGTAACAATCTCTCTTTGGAGTAGAGAGATCATTTTATAACTTTTTATTCTTGATGCAATGGAGCCTATACTAGTCTCTAGGAACTTCTGTAATACTTAATTATAACTAATCATGCTAATAGAATGAGGTTTGGAACATAACTGGCAAACAAAAGTAAGAGTCAATTATTTCAAAGATTTGGACCTGAGGAAGAGTTGCAATGAGCAACAGTTGAGGACCACACAAGCAAAACCACCTGTGAAGACTGATTGAAATGTCTCAGCATAGGGAGAACAGAGGGAGAATAAGGATCCAGTTCTCCATAGCAACCTTCAACTCCCTTAGATATAAAGCTATTCTTTCCTCTGCTGAAATCATGCGATATTTTCTATGATCACTTCTTTCTCCGTGCGAAGTATTTCTGTCCACAGTCACTACCCAGCTCTTGAGCATCTACTGCTCCTCCTAGCAATTAGCAGCACTCTCGCCTATATTCCCCTCAGAACCCCTTGAATGTGTTTTTTTTTCTCTGTTCTTTGTCACCTTTTGGGCTTTTTTGCTAATTGGACTTCTAGCTCTGTAAGCTCAGGTATCCTGTGAGAAGTATGTCAGTTCTTTCCTGAGACTGCCTGAGTAGATATGCACCCTTCACTTCCTGGAATAAGTGATGTTCTAAAACCCTTGATTGATTTTCAGAGGACATGTACTCTATGAACTGAGTAAAGTAGATGTCTTACAGTAAAGAAGCACTGTTTTCTCTTTAAACAAGAGAATGTAATTAAAAAAGGCACCAAAGCACACATGTGCAAAATCACTGAATTCAGATTACACAGACAGTTTCAGCCCTGGCATTTTCCAATTTTCCAGAACTCCAGTGGGCAAGTGAGATTCTCTTATCCTAGGACTTCTTGGGTTTATGAAGCTTCCTAGGTTCAAAAGATAAGCAAGCAAGACTCCTTCCCAATCTCCCATTTTGAAATCCCACTGTATTTTACTTACAACCCTCTAAAATTCAGAAATCATGGGTTTTTCCCTCAGTTTCTGGAGGAGTGCATTCCAGTAGTCACAGCCTTTTCCTTTTGCTTTGTTCTATTTTCACTGCACTTGTTTATTCACTCTCTTCTCTCCCCACTTCTGCTGCAGTCTCCTTCCCTTAAACACCTTTTACTCCCTCCTCCTCTACTGCTTCAAATCTGCCCACTTGGTTTCTCTTGCCAGCATCTCTCTCTCTCTCTCCTACTCATCATGCCAATATTCCCTCTTTACAACTCCCCCAAACCATCCTCTTCACTCTCAGGCTTTGCAACTGGGCTGCTTTTTTCCTTGGGCACCAAGACAGAGATGTTTTCCTGTTTTGACTTCCTGTAGCCAAGCACACTGATGTTCTGGTGCTATCAGATATCATTTCAAGGGCACCTGCAATGCCTGGGGTAGAGTCAGTCTTCAAGACATTTTAGCAATCAACCACTAATAAAACTCTGCATAATATAGAGCATCTGAGATTTTTCAGAAATTCTGACCTTGACTGTTTACGAGATAATTTTTTCAGAGGTACCTACATGCATGTATTTTACAGTGATGCCACTGCATTTCCTGCTGCATGGGGTGTGAGACCTAAATCTTTTCAGAGAGGCATAAATTATACTCTAATAAATTAATGCTAACCTAGCTGAAATTTAATCCTCCCCTTACACTTCAGGCCAATACTTGAAGAACCTATAATAATCTTCCAGTCACATTTAGACAAAGTTGTAAACAAATGAAAACCTGAATTTACAATGGAAATTAGAAGATAAAATCAGGTATTTGCTGCCTGTGCTCCATAATGTGTAGCTGTTCATCGCTTCCCACAATGTATTAATTTCTTCCGGTTTCTTTTCACTCCTGCCCCTACAAAAACTCCCAGGGAGCTGGAGGCTGAGTTCAGAGGTCAGTGGCGGCAAAAATGTCTCTCTCCTGACTCCATTCTAGTAACTGCAGAAAAGTGACAGGTTTTTGAGATAGAAATTTCTGTCTCTGGAAGACTACCTTCCCCCTTCACTGGAAAGAAAAAAGATCTGGGGAGAAATTATATCTGAAGCAGAGAGTGGTAAGAGCTGGGTCCCTGTTTGGGAGCTGAGTTTGTAAGAGTTGTCTCTTTTACAGCCTTAAAGTTCTCAGAAAGGTTAGAAAAGCAAGAGAAAAAGACATGGTTTGCCTTGTGCATTCCACGTGCAGAGGAATGGTATGGATGATGCAGAAACAATGAGTTTACTTGGCTTCAGTGAAAAAAGGGAAATATTAGAAACTCATACGTGCAAGAAGTAATTGGAAAGGTTCTTACAGATAATTACCATGATGTCCCTGGACATGATGCTTATTTTCCTGTTCCTGACATAAATGGAACATAATAAATAATGAGAAGTTCAGTGCAGTGCATTGGCTATGTAGTTTTTAATATCTGTATTTCAGGGAAAAAAACCAGGAAGTAGTTTTCAATCATTCTGAATATACGTGTGTTTTATGGATTTCAGCCCAATGTGTAAAACGCACTGACACATTCACACAGAACACAAACACATTCTTTTTCTAATTCCAGACTAACTTTTAAATTTTATTTAGTATGTAATGTAAAGGTAACTTTTTTGTGATTTCTCTGGTATTCATAAATAAATCTTATTTAACTGTTTTTTTCTTCTAGACACGCAGTAACATCTTCTAAATGATAACATGGAATATTTATTGCTTTCTGGACAAGGAGGGTAATCATGCTGCTAGGGACCCCTCAGGATGGAAGCTGGCAGTGGTCTAATGAATACACAGTCAATTATTTCCTGAAAAGTCCTGATAACTGGAAAAAATGCTAGTTATCAAGACCAAGTAACCTCAGCTGACTGTGGTCTGAATCACTGCAGAGTACGTGCTTCTTGTAGCAAGGAAGAAAGATTTTGTATTTTCCTATCTGCAGTAGGTCATACTGTTATTATGGCAGAGACAAGGAAAAAAGGAGCAGAGAGGGAAGAATAGCTATTTTATTCAGCATTCTGGTTCTATTGTCTCAGTGCTAAGTGGTGTAAGGAACAAGGATGAAGCTGTGAACTGCATTTATAGACACAGAGAGTCTCAAATCTATAACGAGCATTTCTCAGAAAAGAAGAATCAAATTAAAACCACAACTTACAATATTATTTCTAAACAAGCTTTTAGAATCATTAGAATATATCTGCCTTGCAGCTATGAAATAGCAGTACAAGACAGCCTTTATCTTAGCCTAATATACAAATATACCACGGCTGCCAGTATGGTCCAGCTGAGCTGTGCGAGCCGTTCACACTCGCCTGCTGTCACAGCAGGTCATTACCCACTCACCCAGGGCCACAGGCAAGTGTCACATTTTCTCCTGCCTCTCAGCACAGCCTATATTTGCTACAAGGGGCCTGTGTCACACTTTCAAGTTTCTGACTGCAGTGGAAAAATGCCCTCAACAAAGTAATATTGAGGAGAAGAATAGAAATGACACCTCCCCTTTGGAGAAAGCAGATGTAGAGAACAAAGTTTTCAACCTCACCAGGTCGAAACTGAATTTTTTGAGCTAATTATGAAGGAGAAAGAATTAAACCTGCAGCAACTCAGCTGTCTTTCACCTGGCGACTGAGAACCCTTAGGACAATGTAAGCCAACATAGCACATAGCTGTGAGCTGAAGTACACTTTAAGTGTCTGATCCCAGCATGCTGTAGTTAATAACGCCCCTAGTTCAGAAAAAAAAAAAAAAACCTTAAAGACTTTTTTCTTCTACTCCCACTCCTATTCTTCACCTCCCACTCCTGACATATCATGAGAAAAAATCTCAGACACATGATGGAACTGTTGATTTTTTTCTATGACCCACTCAATCAGAAATTAAAGCAGTACCAGTGGGAAACCACCACAGTGCATAAGGGGCTGAATAAGCCTGAGTGCCTTTAGCACACTTGCGAGAGACTATAAATGAGTCTGTGCAATTCTTCTTGTCATGCTGTAGATGTTACAAAAAAATCTGCATCAAAGATTTGTTTTCTTGGATTTTGTGCCAAGCTAATACTAAAAAGACAGGACAAATGGCCAGCAACTGAATTTTACTTCCATGAAAAGAGCTGATATGTCAGAAGATAAATATATTTATAAAGAAGACGAAGGTTAGTCGTGTTATTTTCTGTCCCTTTCTCACACAAACTATGCAATAGAAAAAGATCATAAAAATCTCTCTCGTAGGCAACTATGAAGCAATACTAAATAATTCACTAGATTCCTCCTACGGACTGTGGAAATGTAGCAATATCTTTGCCTTTTCTGAGTGTGATCACAAAAAAATAATACATATATAGTTGAGTTTATTTCTAAACAGTGATGGAAACGAGGTACAGTAAAAATTATCTTAGTATTTCTCAAATATTTAAAGTATGGCTTATTACTTTGTATATTCTAAAAGGTATCTGTAATATAAGTGTTACTAAATTAACTTTAAATCCCCATTGAATGGGAAAAAAGTTGCAAAGATAAAATGTCATGGTCAGTTCACACGCTTTAAAATTATTGTCTTTTAGTCTGCAATCTATTTAAAAGTGCAGTTACCACCTCTAAATCATGGAAACTATGCAGAAAACAAAATCTACTTAATTTAACTGTCACATATACTGAGGGTTTAACAGGACTTCTCTTCAAAAGAAATAAGTGATCGAAAGTGCCCCAAACCAGTGCCACCATATGCAGGATGAGCTGCTGAGGACTGAAGAAATGAATCAACAATCTCTTAATGAATACACCTTGAAGTCTGTATAAACCCCTGCTTTTCTACTCAGAGCAAGCCAATTGACTTACTGGCTTGTTTCTCTTTGAACAATATATCATCTTGGCTGTCAAACAGAAACTCTGCAAGGCAGAGATTATCCTAACTGGGAAACACTGTGTGTGCGTTTGCACAGGGCCTCCCAAAAGGGCTTCTCAATCCCTTCAGTTCCACCGAGAGGCACAAACACACAATAGCATCAGGAATACTCCAAATATAAAATAAGGATTATGAAGGGACAGGGAAGATGTCACATCTCTTCTGGTCACAGGGAAAAATATGAAAAGTGTGGAACCACAAAACTATGGATTTTATGGATTTGTCTGTTGGCGGCTGATTCACGGGTCCAG
Source organism: Thinocorus orbignyianus (assembly GCA_013400375.1). Classification (NCBI taxonomy): domain Eukaryota; kingdom Metazoa; phylum Chordata; class Aves; order Ciconiiformes; family Thinocoridae; genus Thinocorus; species Thinocorus orbignyianus. The sequence continues at coordinate 45,545 of VXBW01000909.1, forward strand.
CAGAAGCTTTTCCTGTGTTAAATACATTTATAAGTCTGTTCCTGGGCAGATTCTCTTGTGTCTGCAAGAGCAGAGCTGAGGTGCAGCCTTTCTTGCAGCTGCACCACTCTAATTATCTGGTCACTTAATTACGGGAAGTTTGTAGGAAGTGAGCCATCTAGCTCAGGATGAGGACACGTCCAGAAACATATAAACCTGAACCAAGAGACAACCACAGTGTGATTACAGGTTCCATTTCCTGAGGTCAGTTTGGTCAAACTGAAAGGTCAGTTTGTCATTGGAGGCAAAGATGAGCATCTTAAAAGGTTTGTCTAAATACACCTTCAGATTGATTTGGTTGAGGATTTCCTTTCTCCTATATCTACAGAGATCTCTTCATTCTGTGATTAAGCTACTGAAAAGGAAAATGTTATAATGATAAAGTGTTTCTGTGACTAATTTTAAAGCCTGTGAAGAATGCTAATCTTATTTTATAACTCCTGGTTTTCCAGTGTTAATATCCACACACACCATGACCACTATATCACTCTTCTGAATGTTATCTTAATGATGTACAATCATGTTATGAGATGTTAAACGTACTTGGAAACAAATACTCAAAACACACAGTGCTGAAGTTCACACCTATGTAATTAAGCAGAAATGTTATAGGTCACATTCTCATCTGATATGGTCTGGTGTTGCTTGACAGATTTCAAACTCCACTTAATTATAGCAGACACGAATCTTCCTTTGTTTACTAAAACTCATTAAACCAAGAATTGATATTGAATCCTAGTCAATAAATAGGAAAAAAGTAATTTCTGCCTGTAAACACATGGGTTGCTTGTATTATTTAATTTGTCTTTTATTAGTTTTTAGTCTTCTGCAGAGCTATTTCCTGTGTAAAGTAGAGGTACAAGAGGGAATTCAATACTTTTAAGTCTTGACTCTTTAGTGGTGCACCCTCAGAAGAACAACTGTTCCAGAAGCTTCTGATGCAAGTTTTCTCCCAGAAAAAACCCTTTGCGCAAATCTGACTATTTGCTCAGGTGAATAATCTTTTGGTAGCAATCTTTGTATCTTCAGTTTCAACATGAGAAACTTCAAGAAAATAACAGAACTCTTCTTTCTATTTAGTTTGGTTTTATTGAGTCAATTAATGATCACTAAATCCAAAGTTATTTCATGCAAGTAGATCTTTTGTAATCACTGTGTTTATCACTGACCAAACCCAACTTTTGAAATTACAATGTGTAGCATTTAGTTCATGAAAATAAAAACTCCTAGCAGCATTAGTAGGTTGAAAAAATTACACCCTACCATTTGTACAGTACAGTTTTAAGTCATATCTATCTCCTTTGTAACTTGAATATAGCCTCACCAAAGGTCAAATCTCACATTTGTATTTAATTCTAATTCAATTTCATTAGAAGCTACTTTGCCAGCTTTCCCCAAATCAATTTTGACTCAAATAGACTACCACTTACTTCTTTGTCCTCCTCCACAGCATTAATGTGCAGTATTATATCTATGTGCTCTACTTTTGTCACTCATGCTCAAGAATGTTGAATTCAGATTGAAAGTGACTATCCATTCTGAAAGAGAATTCTAAAATACCTTAAATTGTTAGATCTAGAAAAAGAAAGACTGATAGATATTTGAGAACAGCAGTTACATGCACCGCGAAAAGAATGAGGAAAAAGAACGATTTAACCCGGACAACACAGGCACAGGAACAAGTCCCAGTCTAACAGGTTTTGTGATAGTGCTCAATGACAGAACCTTCTGAGGTGAATGCCTGCCAAAGCTGGCTGCAGTACACAGGGACCCAGGTGACCCTGTCCAGTCCTGCTTGACAAAGAGTAAGAAAAAATCTGTGATAATGTTGGGTTTTTTGCAATTAGAATCTTTTACTTCTCACTGGAACTTTGAATTTCCAGTATTACTTTCCCCTGCATTATTTTTGAAGGACATCTTCCGTATACCTTAGTTCTTTTCTAGGTTTCATTTCTTCAAAGGTGATGAACCATGTACATAGGAAGCTTGTTAGCAATTTACTTTAGTAAAACAAATGTTAGGTGGTTCAAAGCTGCACAGGAATTTCTGAGGAACAGTATATGACAAAAGCAGACACATCTTGATCCTACATTCCCTTGCCTGCTAAGTAAAGGCAAGACCCTTGTGTGTCTGGAAAATATTTTCAATGCACTTAGGTAGGAATGGAGAAGGGATCATGGAGACATGATCTGAGCTTGCCAGCGTGCACATGTCATGTTTTCTAAAACGTAGACGAAACCCATCCGAATACTACCTTACTGATGTTGACAGGAATATTAGTTTAGCCAAGTTTTTGCAGTTATCTTGTAAACAGATGTAGAAGTAAAAATAAATTTTAAAAGTTGAGGGTCGAGGGAGTGGTGGGGAAGAGTGGGTAGGCTGGGGAGAAGAAAATTTATCGGTGCTCTAATTTCTCTGAATTTTTCTGTCAATTGTGCGTACTTTGGTAGTAAAAGTCCAGATTATAATCTTTCGCTTTCAAACACACAGAGCAGAAAATTTTTTGAAACAGCTCATATTAAAGGAAAGTGGCTTCCACTCATTTTTTTTTTTTTACCCAGCTTTACCTCTTCTTATGTAATAGATATGCCTACATCTCATCTCCTTATATCTGAGAGTTTGGCATTTGGGGAGCGAGGCTGGGTGGGAAGATTGACTATTAGGAGGAAAACTGTGCTGTGGCTACAAAGCTGTCTGATTTAATTTCTCTCTTCTGCTTTTATAAATGACGAATATACTCTGACTGAAAAATACACACTGGGTCCATCAATTATGGAAATAGTCATATTTACTTAACTCTGCCCTGCTCAGTTAGAAATGATGCACTTTCTGTCCTGGTGTTACACGTCTGTTTAAGACCTTGTAAGTTATAGTAACACCTGTGCAGCTGAATGAACACGATATAAACATGAAAATAGACTGCAACGTTAAAGTAACTTTTTTACCCCCAAATTTCTCTCTGAAATCACTGTTGATGGTCAGGGAAAACAGTTTTTTTTTTCAACTGTCCTACTGATTATAAGTGGAAAACAGGCAAGTCTTACAGCATAATACATTTCTGACTTCTGGGTCTTAATTCATATCTATATTTTATACAGTCCTTCCACTTCTACTACTCTACTAAAGGAAGGCAGGCAATTTCATTTTCCACATACAGCATCCTCAGCCAGATTCTTCCGTTAGTGTGTCCCACGTCTGCATTTAAACACTTACCAGGACCACTGGCTTTCTGACAGGGACCCCTCACCCAGGAACAAACAGGAAAACAAGTAGTCAGATACCAGATGTCTAATACAAGGGTGAAGTGTGGGCATATATATGAAGACAGTAAATTATTTGAGTAGCCAGGGAGGCAAAAGTTGCTATTATTTCAGTCTTTACTATTAAATGAAGATTAATTAATATGAATGTGCACTTAAATAATTTTAATCATGTATCATAGTCTTAATCTTATATACAAAAAGCAGGTGTAGTTAAATTACTGTATCCCTCAAAAGTATTTTTATTTTACTCTAAGAATTGTTCATTTGCCATGATATAACAGTGATTTGTCTCAGTGAGGGAAATAATTTGTTCCAGTTTACAGAATCAGAGTACACTGTCCTTCCTGTGCTGAGCCAGGCTGCTACCAGTGTCCAAGCCAGGTAGATGAAAGTTGTGTAGATGTATCCTGTTCAGCCTGGAGGAGAAAAGGCTCTGGGGACGCTGTATGGCAGCCTCTCCATACCGAAAGTGGGCTCGTAAGAAAAATGGAGACAAACTCTTTAGCAGGGTCTGTTATGACAGGAGAAGGGGTAACGGTTTTAAACTGAAAAAAGGGGACATTCAGACAGAATAAGGCAGAAATTGTTTACAATGAGGGTGATGAAACACTGGAACTGCACAGTGAGGTGGTAGATGCACCATTCCAGAAAACATTCAAGGGCAGGTTGGACTGGGCTGTAAACAACCAGATCTGGTTGAAGATGCCCCCGCTCATCACGGGGAGGTTGGACTAGATGGCTTTAAACATTCTTCTCCAACACAAAGTATTCCATGATTCTGTGATTCCACGGCGACTCTACACTGCAGTACACTCTGGTGACGAGGTGCAGCAATATTTTGTGAATGTTATTTTTCTTTTTTCCCCCTAGATGTCTTTGGAAATAGCCAGCATCTGCAGTGATTCTTGAAATATTGTGATCAAAATTACTGAGCACTGGATAGGAAAATGAAGGAAACTAGAAATAGAAGAAAGTGGGATGCTGCTTGATAGGTGTTATTTTGCAGTTCATCACAAGTACAACACTGAAATATTGCCATTATTTACATGTACTTGTTGCTGGCTTTATGCACACAAGGAAGACTTAAAACTGAGGAGAAGAAGCATCTTCCAAACTAAACATCATCACCATCATAATCTTGATATCAATATTTTCTTGTCTCAAAAGGAGGTTTTCCTCCTCACTTTCAAACCCATGCAAAACGGGAAAACAACACAATATATATCAGCAAATATGCTAAAAAAATTTGCATATCCCTGTACGCTTACTGGGAGATCTGGAAAGTTCAAGGATACACGATGGAGGATTTTAAATAATCTTCTAATCTTATTTTTGAAATTTATGAATAAATAAATTCTTCTAGCCTGATTTTTAAGATGGCATCTCAAAACTTCTAGTCCTGAATTGAAGAAGACTTAAATTATGCAAATTTACAGATGTTCTTAAATATTGCCCGCCTGTAGATTTCAGTTTGACTAATCACAAATTGTGTGTTTAAGCAATCTTAATCTAATATGTTGATGAGATGTGGATCTCAGAAAATATTACAAAACAAGAAAAGCACATTTGAGATTTTTTTCTTGGTGAACTAAAACAACCAGATATTTTTTATTTCTGTCTAGTATATAAAGGTCATTTATGAATGACCTGCAGAACAAGGTCTGATTCAGTTCAGATTTGCACTGATTCTGGCCCCAAGGATCAGAGAAACTGTTTCTGGGGGTAGGTATACAAAAGCCATGTGTTTAAATAACATGGTAATCATGATTTTAGGAATAAAATTCACGTGCCTGAGAGTTAAGTGTTTAAGTTTCTTTGAACAGTAGGATCATAGAATTGTTGAGTTTGGAAAAGACCATTAAAGTAATCAGATCCGACTGTTAATCCAGCACTGCCAAATCCCCCACTAAGCCATGTCCCTCAGCACAACATCAACACGTCTTTTAAACACCTCAAGAGATGGTGGTGCAACCACTTCCCTGGGGAGTCTGTTGCAAAGCTTGACAACCCTTTTGGTGAAGAAATTTTCCCTAATATCCAACCTAAACCTTCCTTGGTGCAACTTGAGACCATTTCCTCTCCTCCTATCACTTTTGAATTAAGAAAGGGACTGGTACCCTCCTCTCTACAACCTCCTTTCTGGTACTTATAGAGAGTGATAAGGTCTCCTTAGGTGTCACAGGACAGTATTCAGCCTTGAGTAAAGCATAGAACAAACAGAAAACTGGTAAATTAAATGTTTAAAATTCTTCTTCATTGGCATCTACAGGGATTGATACCTTTAACCACTTTTCATACATAGATATCTATGTCATGCAGAAGATTGACTGATCCACTTTTAAATGAAACTGCAAGAAAGACAGAAGCAGTGCTGTCTCAAACATCTTTTACTGCAAAGAGGGAGACCTGAATTTTTGGTCCTTGTCAGTCAGAAGGAGTTCAAGAGCATCTTATTACTCTGGATTGAAGGTCACTTCCTTCACAACCTGCTGAATTGTGTCACAGTCTCTGTATAAAGATATAATTCACAGGGCTGGAAAATTACAATAAGGGAGCCTGATCCTAACCAAATGATGATGCCTCTTCCCTGAAGGGTCTGGCAATATTGTTTCAGTGGCTTCTTAGCACTAAGAATCAATGGGGATTCAGTTGGACTCAGAAGCTGTGAGTTCGATATCCACCTTTGCCCTCTCCTCACTTTTCAACCACTGTAGAAATTGAACAAGTGCATCGGGGCTTCAGATTTTTGGTAATTATTAGTAATTATTTTTCTTTTTAAAACTACACTGTCAAGGGCTAGGATACCAGTATCATCTTAGTAGTACTTTTTTTAGCATCACAGACCTCTTTAATCAGGGAGAGTTAATTGGACAAAATGTGCAACTTCAATAGAGGAGGAATTGCCTCATGGTGAAGAGCTCTTGGGCATCTTTACCAGTACTGGAAGTTCACTCCAGCAGGAAGAACTGCTGCTGTGGTGACAGGATGCCACTTGACTTTCAGGTCTCTGACTGAGCTTTTACAGCAACAACCGGCTGTTTGTTTGTTGTTTATTTGGTTTTGCTCATAAACCCATCCAAAGTTAAACGGAAGTCACTGAAACTAATTAGAATGCTATAAAACCATTCTGGTGCTGTCTCTTTTCAGCAAAGAGCTGCACTAATGTTGCCCTTGTTTGAGCACAGGGTGTCAGTGCATTAAATTCTCCACTGTGCTTGTTGATTAATTTGGGTTTTGCTCCAAGGCTCTTCTGTAGTTTTACTGGGGAAGGAAGTGTGTAACTAACACAGAAAATGAAGTCTTTGGTGCTCAGTAAAATGCTTCTCCTGCAAAACCAGATCTTAGTTACAACAATATCCAAATTAAAATATTTCTTTATATCCATAAACAGGCCCGTTTACGTCTGTTTAGATTCCCAAGCTTTTTACATGGCATCATCGTTCTCTGCCCTTATCTGAGATGTGTTTTTTAAGGTAGGAGTACTTTTGGTATTAAATATACCAATTTTTCCCTTTAAACTTTAACTGCAGTTATATTGTGGCCTTTTTAACCACCCACTGCAGTTTTCTTTCAGCAAATAAATAATCAGGAGACTCTCAGTTCAGTAAAGCAAGAGTTTGAATTTAGGGAGACAGTAATTTGACAGACATGCTCATTTAATCTGCAGGTATCAAACTAGATTCACACAGATTGAAGATAATGAACCTACTTATACAACCAAGCTGAGCACATGCTGTATAGCATTTTTTTATATTATGGGTTTTTTTCTACATTTTTCAACTAAAAATTAGCAAGAACGCCTCATCTATATCCCTGTATCTCTTCTCATAGATGATGAAATAAAATTACAAGTGTAATTGACACCATATATTGTAAAAATTCTAGCATTTTCACCCATCTGCAGAAGAAATTGAAAATACAAGGTACATTAGGCTTGGTGTTTAAAATTTACTTTATATGTGAATATTTCAAAAGATTGAGAGAAAATAAAAAAAGTGCACAGGCTGAAGTAAAATTTACTTCAGATAAATATTTCTAAGTTAGAAGTGAACTGACTGTGTGCACAAGAGCAAAATAAGTAAATTTTGAATTATTTGGTAACCAGAACATTTTTTTTTTTCCTGGCAATAAATGCAATCCTTATGTTATTCATTGCCTTTTTATCACTCAAGTAACTGCTTGGGAGCTTCCACGTTTCACTGATTACATTATTTTAAAGGGCAAAACATCCCTCAAACTAAAATTTCATTATTTTTACACATCCTTCTGGAAAGACTGCGTAGAATGTAATAAAAATAAGTGATTTAATAATGATCAGAATTTATGTCCTGTACAGCACGCTGAAGAAGAGGTGAAAATATGAGCTTTAAGGGAGAACTGAGACCAAGCAAATCCCAGGCTTAAAAGCATGTGGATTTACTCAGTGCACTGTACAGAAACCCAGTTTTTGAATATTTATAAGACACAATAATTAAAATCTTGTTACAATGCTTCTGATAATGTTTTATTGTTAATTATTTTCCTTGCTATGTAGTTCTCTCTGCTGACACAGGTAATCCCTGCAATCAGGTTGGTTGCAGCTGAATAGGTTCTGTTTGTTTGTGTGACTGCTATCTGGCTTGTTAAATTCATTTCAATACATGAGAGAGTAAAGGTACCAGCTCAGTGGGCAGGGGCCAGGGGCACGTGATGTAAGCCAGGCAGACTTAAGAGGCAATCAAAAATACTGAGATACACTTGTATTAATAAATCATAAGAGGTTTGTGTTTTTTATTTGGTGTCACTAAGAAAAATGAGACTGGATTTTCTGCTTCACAAATTTCAGACCTCCTCATTATGAAGAAAATATGGCAAAGGAACCATATAGCCAGAAGAGTTATCCTCTTTGCTGTTATTTGTTATTAATAAAATGTTGTGTTGCACTTGTCACATATTTGAAATCCCAGGCCTGTTTGCACATTGATAATACAGAATATAGGATCTATACTGTTTTTAAATAAATACCCCAAATTCTGTTCAATACCAACTATGGCATTCATAAAGTTATGCAAGATTATGTTTTTCAAAATGCCACAAAAGGTAAATATCAGACCATTTTGTGTTCTGATTACAGCTGTTGTCACGAGAATGGATTGACTGTGTACCACTTACTACCTTCATTATACTCTCTGCTTGGTAACAATGATAACAAACTGGAAGACTGATAATATTATATGAAATTTCTCTTACTTCACAAGTAAGACTGTAACAAGGGCAGAAAATGCCTCAAAGTGCTTTTGGGAACATAATCGACCTTGTAGGATCACGATTAGCCTTTTTTTTGTTCTCCACCAAGAGTGGAGGAAAAGTAACATATTACTTCTTTAGTCCCTGATTCTCACTACTAATCTTTTGTTAGAAATGGAGTATTCTTTGTTAGAGCATGTCTTATTCCCATTGAGGGCTCACTTACCATTTTATTTCATTCAAAAATGTCTATCAATTTCATCTGATATTTCCAATATTAATGTTATGGAATGCATTGCCTGTCCTTTGACAAGATCCTGACACCTTGGGTGTCGCTGTTGGCGGATATTTTTTCCCCACAGTCACTGGTTGTCACTATGAACTTAAAAAGTCGGAAATCACTCACTTCCAAAAAATAAAGACTTTATATCTTAGTTTATTTTTGAACTTTATTCTTCTATGTCCAGCTCTTTGAGTTCAATGTCAATAGCATATTTTCAATATTTTTATTATGTTTATTAACTGTACTTTTGCTTGCAAGGGAAGCAGCTCTACTGGCTCATTGTTTATGGTCTGATGGTCAGGGCTGTCTCCTGGAAAGGAAAAGTTTTCTCAACCTGCTCAGACTGAAGAGGGCTTAGTACCCCTAGTACTCCACAAAGAATTTAAGCTTAGATTATTTTGCAAAAGATCATCCTCATCTCTTTATTAAATATATGTTTACCCCAAAGACATCATTTGGCTACTCATATCCTGAGATGGAAATAGATGCATAGGGCAGGATTCCGTTTGGTATAGGATCTCCTAAATTTAAGTACCTCTGGGTATGTAAAGTACCTAAGCTTCCATTATAGTCCATGGAGATCTTGTTAGTAGTCTATAGGATGGTTTACCTGTAGTAGATACTCAACGACTGTGGCACTGGCAGACTAGTTTTCAAGTTTTCATTTTCTTATTTTTCCAGTTAATTATACTGTTGGCAATTAATTTTATTTCCTACACAGAGTACCTCTAGAGATCTCTTATGAGATCTTTGCCTTCACCTGCTCTGAAGGGCATCAGTTTCTCCTATCTCTGCTAAATACATCCTGAATTATTTTTTTTACACAATTTTACTGAGGTATCTAAATTAAACATTTAATATCAAATCTTACTCCTAGGATCTGTTCAGAGATATTTCCATATCAATTATTTCCAACCTTCTGGCTCAGGATGGTTAACAGGAAAGGATAGCTGTCTTGTTTAGTCACTGTGAGTCACTTACTGTAGTTCATGCCTCTAATTGTCTGTCCAGGACATTTTGGCAGTAAATTTAAGGAAAATAAATCATCCTGCTGTTGCATTTTATGGCTTATGTTTTAGACTTGGACACTTGAAATGCAGTATATTTGGGAAAAAAAAAGAAAGTGCTTGAATCTTTTATTATCAAGATACTGTTCTTACATTTGCATTTATTTGTAAAATACTAAACAAAATCGCAAAAAATAACAGAAGGGAAAATATTAAAAACACCACTTGTAAAGATGGCTACTGATGATACATACTTCAAAATCAAATAAGAAATACATCAGAAACTTGTCCACATCCCCTAAACACTGACCTCGATGTTCCTTGGTTTTTGTGATATGTCTCTTCTCAGAATTAATTTTCTCACATTAATAAAAATAAACTGAAAGCTCAAAGGTCTAGACAAACTGAAAGACAAATAGTTGTGTAGGTTATAAAATGACATTTGGGTAATAGTTTCAGCTGGGAGGTTACAAAAGAAGAGTATCTCTAAAATAGCATGACCAATATATGTAGAAACTCCATACATAGCAGAATGCACTAGAAAATACCTTCTCACGTCACCTCCAGATCCTCCCTGCTTGTTCCCCACAACTGGCTGAACAAGCAGCTTTGTTCTCCTGAGATTAAGCTATGCAATAGCGATGCTTTTTGTCTAAGATTTCAGCTTGCATCCCCACTTTTGGGTAGCCATGCACCTACACACAAGTCTTAAGTGGTTCCTTGAAATGACACACAAAGAGAAGTCGTTATTTTTGCAGGAAGGAGAGAGTGAGGCCAGAACCACAGGGGCTCTTTTACAAGTGCCAGACATTTTCTAGACTAAAGAAAGATGGTTAATTCCAGTGTTTAAGTCAGGACTTTGTAATCTAATGTTGGCTGAAACACTGACTCACTATAATAATTTAGACACTGTATTTATCCTTGACTCTGACGAAATTTTTTCTAATTACTGGAAAAACCTCAGAGGAAAAGAAGGTTATATCTGATCAGAGTTCTCTTGTGTACATCAGTTAGAAAAGCATGAGAACAGAATAGTCTGCTTGAGGTGAAAACCAAAAATAAAACGTATTCCCGGCAGTCAATTGTACAGGGAAAGTATGGAGATATATATAGAAATATATAGATATTTGTATGTAAATATATGCTTTTGATAAATTTAGCATAGTTTTTCTCTTGAATTTACAACGAAGAAGATAAAATGTAATTCACATCAAGGTGTGTTATTTCAAGATTGGCTTACGGTACCTAATATAAATAACACTAAAAGCATGTAGAATCTGACATCAGATAAATATATACTGCACTGTGCAGAGCATGCCTTATTGTGTAGTACAATAAAGAAAATGATGTTTCATGTTTTCAACTGTTCTTTTTGGGATGGTAAAATTGAGGTGGTAAATATATTTTACATGCTTTATTCCTCAAAGATTTTAATCTGTGTGTGTACATGAAATGATGAAGTATTTGTGTGAGTACACACACAATTTGTATACCTGAAACATCAGATGTTCAACTGGTCACTTACAAGAAAAAAAGAGAAGGAAGGGAAGAGTGGGCTCGAGATGAGATGAGTGATGTGCATAGAAAAAGATACTATTGACTTTTTCCTCTCTATGCTACAACTTTTAACATATAATCTGTTTAAAAGGAGATTAGACTATCCTGACTGCTGCTGACTGCCTCTCTTGTTTTAGAACTCCCATTTTAGTTGCATGGCACTGTGTTGGTTAAATGTAATCACAAGTTGTTCAAATGAAATAGCTCTTCTTTGTTTAAAATAAATTGTTTTGGTTTATTATCTTGATATTTGACATATTTACACTTTATTTTGATATTATATTAAAACGATAGATTCTTTTTGTGGATAATCATTTAAAACTGGGTAGATGTCAAAGAAAGTACTGACATTCTAAAAAGACATTGAATAGATCTATATTGAAGTCAAAATTGCAATCATGAAGGAGCATAAACCTAATTGACTTCATTTTAAGTCAATAATGTACTCTTCACAGGCTGAGTATACAAATATATCCAATTCATTAGTAAGGAGTGTTTCTGTTTTTCTGGTTCTGTATTGCTCTATATGTCAGTATATGTATTGCCTTGGTTATTGCCATTCTAGTTGATGCAATAACTCCTGGATTTGTGCCTCTACCTGTGGAATGATTCTGGTTCAATGGTCCCAATCTGACATGATGTTTAAGTCTGGGCTTTCCATGGATCTGTTGGTAAACTTGACATCAGGAACATGTTTATGTTAAGGGATGAACTGGTAGTAACACAACAGCATTTTAATTCATATTTTTGATACATGCAAAGATATTTCTGTCATTTAAAAGACAAATATTTCACTCTGTTTCTGTAGAGTTATGGGGAAATGGAACACAGAAAACAACAACTAGAAATTACATCATTAGGATAACATGTAGCACTGGGAATCGTAACCACAGCCTGTGAAATTTAGAATTATATTGGATTCTCCATTGCTTAGAATAATATTATGGATTGCAGGATATTATCCCCAGCACATGCCATGAATGCATATCTATATTACATTTAGTTAACTAGCTAGGCAAGAAATCTTTCTCACTCAACATTATCAGAGAAGATGGTGACAACATTAAAACCCATCGTGAATACACCATTCTTTCAGCTAAAAATCTATTCAACACCATTGGTTTTTTTGTGAAATTGCTTTGCTTGGAGCTGTTCATCCAGCACATTACTCTCCATTTAAACTTGTTTAAATCCTGATACGTGTTTGTATTGTTCTCATTATGATCTGGCCATCCTGCATAGCTTAAGCTTAATAAAAGATCTTCTATTCAAATTAAGTTGAAAGTAGTATAAATATTGTCCGTATAGTCTTTAAAACATTTAGATTCTTAACTGCTAAAACCCAAACCATTCTTTTCAATATTTCGTCCTTGTTTCTGGGCATTTCAGTTTTATGGCAAGCTCAATTCCTATCAGGTATACTCCTTTAAGCAAATGTCAGAAAGTGTAATGTTTGCCTTTGCTGATTCTGTTTTAAAAGGATTGAACCAGCCTAGCACAGAGGAGAGAATGGCAAATTGAGTTATACTCTCCGTAAGCAGAACTGGGCTGAATTAAATACAGTGAAAACAAAGTATATGGTAAACCTACCTTACATGAGACCCTCATAAATTAGAATATAAATGTAAGTTTATCTACACTTTATGCTTTCTTTGTGCTGAAATGGAATGCATGATGAACCAGTACCCATTTAATGACATGATGGTCTCTTGATCTGCTTACCTGGTGTACACAGAAGAACTTTTTATACAGAATGTGATTCTGAATACCACAGACAAAACACTATGGAATGGAAGCATTGATAACAAAAGGATATAAAGAAATTGGTATAATTTATCTTAGATTTTGCCACATTGACAATGTAAATGCATAGTTACTATGCTACCAACATTTCAATGCTTTTTTCAGAATACTGGGATGCTTCAAAGAAGGAAAGTCTTAAAATAATACTCTTCACCTACTTTGCACTGAAATTCTCGACTAGATTAAAATTGTGAAAACATCACTTGTGAAAATGACATTTTGTAATGGCAATAGCCTCTGGAAGTCAACAAAATAGAAATATAATTTTTTCTTCTTTTTTTTTGAAGAACGGTTTTTCACCAAATAGGCCTATTCCAAAATTTTAGAGTGAATACTGCTCAGATACTATCAGTGAGGACATGAAGACTTTGGTTGACGTTATGGATAGGCACATAAAGGTCTTTGCTTCCCTCTAGTGACTGGTCAAGGAAGAAATTTAATTGAATGTGCTCACGTTGCTAGACCATGGCACAGAGATTCAGCAAAGGATTAAACTAATATAACATTAAAGATGTATACTTGTGACAACACTTGATAAAATATGGTAATTTAAACTGAACATGTGTTTGGTTTTGGTGGAGTTTTACAGTTTTATCAGGCTGAGATATGATTTCATGAGCAACTTGGGGAGGCCGTCTAAGATGCATTTCAAAACACTATCCCAAACATCTCTTTTAAGGTCATTTTGCCATTCAAACACCTTTCTTGTAGAAAGAGAGACCAGACTTTGATGGATTATATGATGTTTGATTTATCAGAAAGAATAGTTATTAAATGAGGAGACTTCAATCACATTTAAATCCATGCATTTGGAAGCAAAGACGAGCAATCCCATGCTCTGCAAATGCTCAAAAATGACTTGTATTACGTAATTTTATTACCTCATACCTCATAATACTAGTAAAAGTAGGTGTACTTATACCAGCTGTAGTTCTGGTTTGTTTGACTGCAAAGGAGTTTAAAAGAAAGAATTATATGTCTGCACAAAACTACACAACGTAATATACTTATAAGCAATTTATGTACATGATCTGTTCCTCTTTTGTGATAGGAGAGAAGAGAATGGTAGCAGGGTACTTCCCACAGCTCCTTCTCACATGGATAAGCTATATTTTCCAGACTTTTTGTTTTGGGTGACGCAAGTAGATTTCATTTTTGTTTAAAGATGGCGTAAGACAAAGAACTTCAGTGCTGCTGCACTTCTGTTGGTTAACCAGAGCTAAATTCTTCAGGACTAGCAACAGTCACGAGCTCATCAGAATGAATGAGGAAAAAACAGAAATATCATTATAAAACTGTTTAACCTGTAGCATTCTGCAACATGGCAGGGAAATCATATCGGCTTTGAGATCAGCTACAGAGCATTCTCAGTTAGGACTCTGGAATTTGGAGCCCTAACTTCACTGGGGTGTGATGAGTGACCTTGGACACACTGCTTTCATTATGCCCTAACTTCCCCCATTAATAAATCAAGTGGATCAATACCAGCCTCTGTGGTAAATTCTTTTAAATCTACAGGTACAACACATTTTAGGAGTTATACGATATAAATGGGTAAGGTTGATAAACTTCTGCAGCTGTAATTGTGTTATATTGTACTTCTGGAAGTTTTATTGCATTTGGTGAAAACTACTTTCCCCTACAAGAGTCATTCCAAGTCCACCATGATGTTGGATTCACAGACCTCATCTGCTGCATTTCTGGGTGAGGTACTACTGGGGAAAACGACGACCAAATTTTATTTGACTGTGAATCTATGACTTTTTCTGGAAACATAGACATAAAGCCAAATTACGACCAATTTGTTTTCTGCTCTTAAGTTTATCCAAATATCTGAGTTACCTTCTGCTGTCACTATACACTAAAAAATCTGTTAAAAGTCCAATTTAAATTTGATTAAGTAGAGAAAACCACTAGTCCTTTTTATTCACATTTCAGAATTATAATTACCCGATAATACAAGAAATCACTGTTTTTAGTTTCTGAAAATCTACATTTACATAAAGGCAATAAATAGCAACTGAGTTCTCAACAAATGAAGTTGATTAATCCCCCAGTAAAATTTAGAAAGAAAACTTATTAGCACGAATTAATTTGATTTTCTTTTTTTTTTTTTTGCTATAAATCTCATCAGGCCATACAAGCTCTGCTCATGGCCATGTAGGTGTGAGCGAAGAGTGGTGTTATAAAAAAGAACTAGATTATAAATTCCTCCCATATGTACTGATTCATTTTGTGTGTCACTTAAGCAAAGAAAATTTTTGTCTGATTCTTTTTCAACATAAAGACACTCCATTTTATATAGTATAATACATGCGTATTTCAGAACAAAGTACTCCTGCATTGCAGTATAACCTTAGTAGTTTGTACATTTAAAAATTTTTAAATTTAGGACTTGCATGGCTTGACCAGTAATTTGCCATTTCATCTGATCTGATTCAAATCAGTCAAAGCCTCCTAGTTGTCTGTGAGGGAGTTTGGATCGGGTTTTTCATTCCATACTATGTTATCGAAAAAGAATATAATTATGTAGAGTCTTTCAATTCTTTATGCAAGACTACCAGGAACAGAAGATTATGTAGTGTGCTATAACACAGGTTCCATTAAGGGAAGCTATTCACAAAAGCAGGCACTCCAGGAAGCATATATCTTTTGAATAAATTCAATAGCATTAACTCTTCCATTACATTCACAAACGTAAACATAGAAGCTAACATGGGAAGCAAATTTTCAGCCCTGAAAAATATAAAATACAATTGAAACATACTGAAAAGCTGGACCAACCAATCAGACTGAAGTCAATGGAACCACCAAAGTTCCAGCTGACGTATATTGTCAAGCTATACTTTAGTGATTTAATCTCATTAATTTTTTATTCTACTTATAAAAGTATCTATTTCTTCCATATATTCCTAGTAACAAAAATAATATAACTGTAAAGTAATATAAAGGAACCAGAGGCTATAATTCATATTTCCAGAAGTGATTTCTGATTTAGGATATTTTAATTATTTGATTATTAGCTTGAGACATTTTGACGTGAGTTACATAGCGTTATCTTGAAAATATCTTCAAAAGCTTGCAATGTTAGACCAAACAAAGAACAACTTTAGTGGTCCACCACAGCAGTTTTAAAAAACAAAGTGGAGAAGAGAGGAACAAAGCAAATCAAGGTTCCTATCAATTTTATCACCAGAAAACAAAAAGCAAAAGCTGCTTTGCTGTTGTGCATGCAAGCTGATACCCTAAAGCTGAATTGAACTCCGCTTTATGGACTATTTCTCTATGATTGTATCCAGGGACAATGGGAGAAAAACCATTAAAAGCTCTAGGGGATGATTCTAAAAAAAACAATTGTAACCTTTTTTAATGGAGGATGTTATAATTTGTCTGGAGTGGAACTCTGATGGTATAAAATGTATACAATTTCTCATTTCTCACATAGAGGTATTCCTAGTTTCACATAGCTTCAGGGTAGAAAATCTAAACCACCGTCAATGTAATTTTTTATGACAATGGAAAAAAATAATCAAGCAGACTGACCACTTGCCTTAAACTAAAACAGAACCAGGTCAGAGTATTCACAGTATTAAAAATTTCAGTTAATTGCATTGTACTTCTGCCAACTGTATATACAGCAGGCACAAGCTGCTATGGGTGCACACGTGGATAAAAAAAGGCTGTCATAACATCCTTCTGCAGCAGCTGGTAGAATAGAACCCAAGAATGACAAAGTCCTTCCTTTCCCCAGTGCTGTGAGATGTCCTATTGCATGACGTACAGCTGTGAAGCTTGTCAACAACAACTGACACTGTCCTGTGGAGAGCACATGTCCCCACATTATGTCCAAGACATTTCTAAAAGAATGAACCCCAGATGCGTTGTTTTCCTAGTCAGTGACTATTGAAATTTCCATGTCACCTCCTTCCAGTGACCCAACACGTTCACCCCATGTTGTGATGCTGGTAGCTGAGAGCTGCCCATGAGGGTGGCACTCACGGTGCTCGGTGTTGCAGAACCCAGCTTCCAGGCTGTTACTGTGTTTTGAGTTCTGCACCATGGTCCACGGGTCCTCTAAGACAAGTGGCCAACTCTGTCAGGCCAAACTTTCACGGATCCTAGAGCTCCATATAGACTGTCTGTTATGGCATCTGGCACAGATATAAGTATCAGAGAAGGAAGTAAAGTTCAATGGAGTTGATGAGACAGCCTACAAAACTGCCACAGTAAATGGAAATTTTTAAATCGAAATGTGTGCATACACATGAAGATTCTTTGAGCCCTCCCAGGCTCACACAGCCTTGCCCAGACTTACATAAAGCAAAACAGTGCTAGGAAAAAAGCGCCACTGGCAGTGATACGTCTGAAATCTGGGCATGGTATAGTGACAAGCACATGGAAAGAGTGATAAAATTAAATACAGAGGTGCTGGGAATCAGCTGCCCAACCCATGAATATTTTCCTAAATAATATGGCAGAGTTCCAGCAGCACACATTGTGAGTAACAGACTCCAGAGGAGCTGACATCTCAGTGGGCATAGGTTGCTCCTGTGAGGCTGAAAAGTGTTTCTGAAACTCCTCAAGTAACTTCCGTAAAGAAAAAAATGAGGGGCTGGTTCCTACGTTCCCAAGTAAATGTTCTAACCATTGGATTACTTGCTGGTTGAGAAAGTCTCTGATGTCTCCCTCACCATCCTTTTCCTTTCCAGAAAGTAGGAGAGACAAAAGAAAAAAAAAATGCAGAAATTTGCTTTCATCTTAGATCACTTCTGTGGGGTAAGAAAAATCAGCCCTAGTACCTGACCCATACATTGTCTTTCTGTTTGTGGACTGAGACGTTGGAATTATTGCATCACAAACAGTTCCTGAAAATAGAGACAGTTTGTTCATGCCAGACAACACAAAGCAGAAAAGGTACAACTCACTCTTTTTCCAGTATTCGTTTGATTGGTTTAAGGAACTAAGTTGCTTATTCTCGCAACATCAATGACAAATATTCCACACATTTTCCCAGGTACTGAAATAAGCATTCAATATTCAAAGACTATACTGAAGACAGCACCTAGAACATATTTTCTGAAATGAATGGATGAAGATATCAGTCAAATCTCTGAGAGGAAAAAATTCATCTCTTTCATACTATTGATGCTAGCAGCTTCACGCAGAGAGGCCAGAAATACTGAAGGAAGCACCAGAACTCATAAACAGCTTAGTTTCAATCAGTGCAGGCAGATGTGCTCTACATTTTGGGAGAATCAACTAAAATAAAACACTGAATTATTAGACTTGAGTTTGCCCTTTATAATACATGACACAATATTTTACTCTTTAGTTGTACTGTCTCGATATTGTATACACAACGGACTAGTTGCCTACAGAGAGGGCACAAAGCTGCCAGGTAGATAAATGGAAAACCTTATAAAATATCATCACAGGGAAGAATCAATAAATATCGTAGAAAGAATGGATTAAAACTGCTCTTGCTAAAGTTAGGGTGACTAGATTGTCACAGATATTAATGAAGGTAGAACAGTTTAATGATGTGGTGTGATTAAACAGCTCACAGATACAGAACTGTCTTCCACAGTGGACGACAAGGAACTGTTAGTTACTGATGAATCTCCTAAGAAGCATGCCCAAACATCAAGTAGACAAAGCTTCTCCTGCTGTTGGAGAAGCATTAATCTGACAAGGTCAGTGGAGGAGATAGCATTTACCAAATGTGAACTTGCAATGCACGCAGATAAAGGTGTGGGAGAAGTGGCTAAAAAGGTCACCAAACCTGTGAGAGATTACAGCTGGCTGCACGCCAGCCAGAAAAGCAGTTTTCATCTGAAAAGCAATTAATATAAAAAACCTGTCTCAGCATAGACTACCAATTAGTTTAGCACTTTCAGCTAAAAGCAAACTATCTTTGGTTGGCTTTATTCCAAAATACTTGCCAAATCCTGGTTATGCATAATTTACCCAATTTGGAAGGGCATGAGCGCAGCACAGCTCTGTGGGATTTGCAATGTGGATCTGGCTACTGATCCCCCAGATCCAGTTGCCTGACACTTAGTATGATGTGGAAAAAATAAAAGAACTCAACATCATAATGGGTACCTAACCAATTGTATAGTCCTCTACATACTCATTTATTAAGATTTAAAACTGTAAGAATTGATCCAGCAGTATAGAACTTTCACAATAACTCAAAATTCATGGTGTCAGAATCTAACTGTAAAGTATTCCAGAATAAATACAAATTAAATGCTCTGAAACAAAAAGAAACTGTATTACAAAAATAAAAATAAAATTATGAGTCAACTAATGTCCCCACGGCTAACATTAGGGACCTTTTCCTAAGGATGGAGGAAAACAGTCGAATTTGCTATATAAATTAATACACAAACATGTGTAAACCAAGTGATCATGATGTCCATGAAGAACTTAAGGATACATCCTAACTTATTGTCAGTATTTGATGGTTCATATAACTTTTCAAAACTGATAGAACTCCAAGAATACACCTAATCTTCAACTGTTGTAACATCTACAATCCTCCTATTAAAGGACTAGAAAATATATCCTTCAGAATACAAAAGTATGTGTTTTTTCCTCAAAACCTCAGACTATTTTTCTGTAAGTTTTATGTCAATTTTAGATGTGTCAAAAGTTCACTTTTCCATCCAGACTCTGAAGCATACCAAAACCAGTAGCTGTATGTAGCACTAGACTTCTCTACAAACAGTGCTAAGAGAAACACACGAAAAGAAGTGGCAAACACAAAATGCATTTTTTTGCAACATCTTTGCGCATTAGTCCTGAATACCTGCTTTACATCTTTTAATCCCTGTCTTTGGTTTTTTTGGTAGTCTAATGCAGATATATGTTTGATATTCTGAACTGGAGCAGTGAAATCAGTGTGTGCTTAAAGTAATACATTCAAAAAAAAAAGTAAATAAAGCACTGTTCTTCTACTGTGTAAGCAAAACATTGTGAAGAGGAAGGAAACGAAGAACATGTTCCAAATATTTTGCATTCCATGTGCACATAATAACACATAATGGCAAGTCTTGTTACGTATTTCATTCCGCACACTTTACAGCAATGGAACATAATGATGCTGCTGGCAAGGAACTGCATTAAGATGCTTTTGTAGAGGCACAGACCATGGTACTAGTTCCATTTGGAGTGATTTCTAGTATCGTGTCTAAGGTTTCTTATTTCTATGCTATCACATTTCTCAGCCACCACAGTACTGATGTAAAATCAGACTCGGGGATAAAAAACACTCACGAAGTCACAGGCATACAATTTCTCACACTGTAGATGAGTCTGTAGCACAAGATATGCATAATATATGTGGACAAGGAGTACAACACCATTTTAATGGCAACCACATAGAGATTTTTCTTGAAACAATCTGCATTTAGGCAATGTTCACCATGACTTTAATGGGAGATTCGCTGTGACAGATTAATGCAGCAAATTACAGCTGCCTAAACTTAGAGTCCTTTTTAAACCAGACTGACTTTACTGTGTTACTTCTTTGCAGTGATGTTTTCTATTTTGGTATCGAAGGGGAACATGCCGAAAAAAGCAGCAGAAGACTTCTTGCAAGCTTTCGCTATTTAGAATACAGCTATTATTTTACTAAACAAAAATGAAAATTTGCACCAACTAAAAGATTGCTGTGGGTGTCACACTTGAAAATTATATTCCTCCTTGCAGTAACAGAAAAGGAAACCTTCCTCAGCCTGTTTGTTTACCCACTTGCTTGTTGCCCAGCAACTACAAGGAGCTATAGTTCCTATCAAGGAACTACAGTTCTTAGATATCCTGATTTTGATCTTCAAAAAGCAGATTAAAATTACTATTGGAGTATTCTCTTCCTGGTGAGATATTATATTCTTTCAGTTTACATAGCTACTGAAAGGAAGCCAAGTGATTGGAGAATTCTGTACTTTCACTCTGTGAAAGGTTCGTTTTTCCTGCCCTCATACCAAGCTGTTTACTGACCAGCTACTTAAACATTGTTAGGTACTTGGGAATATAAGAGCCATAGAAACAGAAGCAAACATCCAGCACTTACATTCTGGAATCATCCCACAGCACACAGTAGGGATTCAATGTACCCTAAAAAGAAAACAAACAAACATATTAGTAACAGGTATACGAAAAATATGTCATAGTTGACCTAAATATTTATATGTGTCTCCTCCTACTTATACTCTGACAAATCTATGCCACTGAAATTCCAAAAGCTTGAGGTTAATTCTTATGGAGTATTTAAAACACACTTGAATCTCAAAGCAGAGTATTTGTTGTATTCTCCCTCTTAGATATGGTAAGCATGAAGCTGTCTATTCGGTATATCCTAGCAGAACTGAAATATGAGATAGGAGTTAATCTGTTAAGAGACTCAACTGGACTTTCTTGGGTGTGCAGAACTGCAGGCCCTTGGAGAACCTGGAGGCCACAACCAGTAATGCTGTTAAAATTTTTAAGCATATGTTGGGCTTCAGATGGGATTTCAGATGACCCTGCATTCAGCACCCAAGTCCTTTTGCCAATTAAGTCCTGAATCAGGAGATTTTCTCTCAAAATAGTTTTTTTTTTTTTTCCTTGAGTTTTACAATCCTATTATCTCCAACCTCTTTGAAGTCAGTGGAAGATATTTTATTTCATTTAGAACAGGACAGGAATCTAGGTTTATTGCAAATCATTAAACTGTAGGTAATGTTTTGGGAAACTGAAATGTTTTTCTTATTACTCATGTTTATTTTCCTGCCTAGGAACAGATAAGACAAAATTAAAATAAAGTTTTGTCCCTGGTCTTGTAAATTTTCCTTTATTTAAACTCAGATTGATGTAGAAGTACTTAACTAGCTAAATACTGCAAAACTGTGTTCCTGTTCATCATCAACACTGGATATTCCCAGAAGTCAGAACTTTATAAATCAATTTGATATAAAATACAGAATAAAATATATTTTTAACAAAATCACAGATGTGGAAGAAACAGGTTGAATACACTATTTTCTTGTGTTGGCACTAGTGTAGTTCTCTCATGAACAATGTTGGCGCAATAGATATAAACATAGTTTCACACAGGCAAAGCACGCCTTGATATTTCAGTCTGAAGTGTTTTATTTATAGAAAAAACATGGCAATTGTGAAGTAAAAATCCATTAAATATTTAAATTCTTCCATCCACCTCTTTGTCAGAGATAAGAAAAAGTCCTTCTGAAGTTGCTTGTGAGAGAGGCAGTTATGAAAATCTTGACCCTCTACTTCAGTATTTTGCTGACTGCACGGAATTTCATGAGTAGAGCATAAATATTTAAAACCAACATATATTTATGGCACTTTATATTAACATAGCACTGTACAAACATAAATAAAGGATGTTACGTTCCCTGGAGCATTTATAATATAAAGAGAACGGGGAGGAGAGCACAGGACAAAGCATGGGATAACAGGCCCATTAAGATTCAGAGACCAGGTCCTGCATCAGTAGCCAAAGACTTTCAGATATGCTGACAGAAGAGGATACAGAAAAATAAGAAATAAGAACAACATAATGATGGTGAAGAATTAATTTTTTTTTTTAAATATAATTTTATAAAGAGTGTTGATTTGCATCCTGAGGATAGGTGAAGAGATTCTAGCTGCTATCTGACAGAAATATATGCGTACTAAAAAAGTACTCCTATAGTTGAATTGTGATAAGACCTTGCATATTTGAGACCTGCCTTTTGTAGCAGCTGATGTCACACAGTTTATGCTTGCTATTTCCACAGTGTAGTAGAAAGAACATGAAAATACTTTCAGAAAAAAATATAAAAAAAAAAATCTATAAAATAGTAAAAGCCTTTGCAGAAAGTTGAAACACAATAAAACTAGTCCTGTCAGACCAGACCACAATCTTCACTCTCTTTGAAACGGATTCAAATTTAAAACAAACAAACGAACCAAAACCCAAAAACATTTTGGATGTTGCAGTTACTAATAAGAGATTAAGCAGAAACAGGGAAAACAAGATAAATATTACACCTGTTTCATAAGAAGGTCTTGTGTGAGGGTTTTCTCTGCAAAACGTGGCAGCTCGCAAGGGCACAATAGCCTTTCAGAATTTCTTCCTCCTTTGATATCCTCATCAAACACCTCTCCAGCACTGCAAGGACCACAAGAAGCCTGTCTTCCTGGTTTCTTCTTTGCCCTTAACCTGTTGCTCCCTTTTTCAGTGTCTTTCTGGGTCTGGCCTCTTGGGCACGTCTCCTTACACCGCTGTCACTGAGCTACCTCCAACAGCCATCACCTTCTGCGAGGGCAGCACAGCTCCCACCAACTAGTCAGTTGCAGTTGGGGAAGCAGCGACTGCATCCCAGTGACAGGTGCAGTATTAATTTACACACCAGAGTACAGTAAAGGTCTTGCATATCTCAAAAATAGACGTAGGTGTGTAACTCTCTATGTATGTACAACTTTGCTTTTGAGATGTGATTGGCAGCTGTGCTAGCTATGATCAGAGTGCCCGCTGGGTTTTGTAGCCAGGGTTTTCAGTAACATTGAAGGTTTGATATGCTGTGCTGCTGCTGCCTTGTCACCTTAGTGTCCCCGGAGTAAACTTCTGTGCTGTCAGGAGGTGAGAGGTCAGATTCTCTCGGAAGCAAACAGGATTTTGTTAGAGTTGTGCAGTTTTTAAGAGATTGCTTCGGTGTCATAGAATCATAGAATGATAGAATGGTTAGAGTTGGAAGGGACCTTAGAGATCATCAAGTTCCAGCCCCCTGCCATGGGCAGGGACCCCTCCCACTAGAGCAGGTTGCTCCAAGCCCCATCCAGCCTGGCCTTAAACACTTCCAGGGATGGGGCATCAACAACTTCCCTGGGCAACCTGTTCCAGTGCCTCACTACCCTCACAGTAAAGAACTTCTTCCTAATATCTAATCTAAATCTCCCCTCTTCCAATTTAAAACCATGCCTGGAAAAATGTGATCACACTCATCAGTGTGTTCACAGTGTGTAAGATCAAATCTATTCTCTAAACGATGCATTGCAAGCCACATTTTCAATGTGGTCAACTGCCTGCTAAATTTTGATTTGTTTGAAATCCAAGAACTATGCTATATTCCAAGCAGCAAGTGTAATTGTGGTTTACACTTCCTCCACAAAATAATCCTCTGTTTTTATTAATAAAGTGGAAAAATTTGATATAAAATAAATTATGACAAATTTTGAATAAATTAAAATTTTAAGGCTAATTTGAATTGAACATTTTAATTTATTAATTTTCCCATAATTTTTCATAATCTCTTACCTGCTTAATTTACTCAGTGGATGGGAAATTTGTTAAAAGCACTTGATACTTCTCTGGATTAAATTACAGGACAAAAACTGACCCAGAGGCAAGTCTCTGATGTCTGTTGGTGAGGCTGTTGTATTTTCAACTTTCCAAGCCATGAGCTAATACAATATTCATTGATATTCTGTTACTGGAAGTTTGACAAAGCAAGGTGACAATCAGTGTCTCTCATCTGACCTTCGTGACAGTGAAGTTTCACTGCATTTCCAAGATTTTGACACTTCGCAAAAATCTGCTACCCCACACTTTTGAAAGTAGTAATTCCAGTTTCCAATTATAGAAATCATAGTCCAATATTCCTTATCCACAACTCATATAAGTAGTCCCACAATCGTTGTTAAGATAATAGAAATTGAAATCTAGCATTGAGAAATACCATAATTTATTGTAGGATTGTAGTAGTATAAATAATATAAGTAATATAAATAAGTTTGTGGTTTTTTTTCAAAAGCAGTTTGTTTTTCTTTTTCCCCTGATATATATGGTTAATTTGTGGTCTACTTCAGCAAATATTCTACTACACTTTTAGTGAAATTTCTGACAGGAACAAGAGTTATATTAAAGACAGGTATTGCCTCCCAATATATGTGTTGTAATGTAGGTTCAAAACCAAAACAAAACACCAAACCTACACACCCTAAAACATCTTATAATTAGATAGAAACAAGATCCCTACAATTCTTCATCCATCAAGTTCTAATCTTAATGAAAGGTAAGGAGTAAACTCAGTTTATGTTCTATTCTCTTTTTTATTATTATTATCTTTTCCTGCTTGACTTTGCAGTGAATTTCACTGAGATGTTCTTTGTAATATAATTTTTCTGGGAACTGAATGATCATTGATGGCAAAGTAGTTTCTTCTAACCTTGAGTAAAATGTAAATCAAAGATCTAGAGTTCAAGTTTTCTTCCCACTTTTGCCCAGAGACATCAATCCAGATTTGCTATTGACTGAAATATTTGGAAATCTTCCAGCTCAGTTGTACCTATATGACTATTTCAGCAACTTTTTATAATAAAAAATCATAGCTTTACTGACTTTTCTCTAACAATGCTGTTTACTAAAGCTCTACCATGTCTATTTTAATTGTCTTTATGATTATTCAAAGTAAACACTTAGTAACATAAACAGAGTTTATATGTCATGCCTTTACATTATTTCCCCAATATTGTACGTGATAAAAATTTCCCACAGCAGATATATTTTATTCTCCCTGTGGCTGCTGGGAGATTGATGACAGTAGAAAGAAAAACTGTTAATATTTTTCATAGTTAGACACATAATTTTTTTATTTATTTATTTATTTATTTTTTTCAGATTTAAACTATTTTAATGTCACATTAAAGACTGAAAAGTACAGACCTAAAAATAATTGCACAAAACCCCTCGAACAGTTATAAATCAGCTAAATTGGAACAAGAGCATTTTTTTTCAATGTGTGCTACAACAGGTTAGGTAAAAACTGACTTTTGTGTATAAAATAATTGAAGAAGCGAAAGTTCCACATAGCTCTATGACCTGTGCAGGGAGCAAAAAGTTAAGCATTCTTCAGTTGTATTAATCAAAGTGGTTAACAGAGAGTTTTGGGTAGAAATTGCTGTTTAAATGAAAACTTCAAAACTCACAGAAAACCAAGTAATTTTGTCTTGCATATACACATGCACGAAACAAGTACACATTCCCTTTAAAGCATGTTAGACTGTTCCTGGGTCTAACTTTTAACAGCTAAACTGAGTTTTATTAGCTGATATTTAAAACAGCCTCACTTCTTTCTCTCATATAATCTGGTAAATACTCTTGGAAGAGCATATCAACTACCCTTATACTTACATTAGACAGATGGGCTAGTTCTATCTCCAGGAAAGAATCTGTAGTTTTGGGTTCAGGTCGTATAGTAACAACGATGATTTTTGAATTAACAACTGTAAAATTCCTGGGGGGAAAAAAAAAAAAAAAAGAAGGAAAGGAAGATTTAACTTAGTATGAGGTTAAACGAAGCTTCTGGTATTATATTTAAAGAAGTATTTTTTTTGATATTTTCCATGACTTCAGTGGGCAAATCATCAGGGCGATTTTGGGAAGTGGTGAAAACGTTCACTCTTTACCAACTGTATCTGACACATTAAAGACTGAAGAGCAACTATAGTGGCAGAAGTGCCATTCCTTAAAGTACTTTTTACTAATTAGAAGGGTTTATTGATGACACAAACATTCTGCTAATGTTTGAATGCATATCATTTGCTTTTCTCAACATCAACCTACCATCTAGGTTCTATAACAGAGAGCCATTTTTCTTCCAAAGTGCTCTGTTGTGCTTTTTTCTGACTGTAAAGCGAAAAATTGTGAAGATGGATTGGGAGGTTCTACAGTTCTGTTGATTCCATGCTGGTGAAAAAACCCTACCTGTTTCAAATTTTTTGAAAAATATATTGCATTTGGTGTATGAGTTCATTCATCATCTAACTACTTTTAAAAATGCAACCTTTAGTTGTGCTCTGACTGGAATCCCACCAAAACTAATCAATTTGTTCTCAAATATGTCTGTTGAGATTTGTTCTTATGCTATTGTACCAGGAGACTCAAAATAATATTTTTCTGTTAATGTCACTAATTCATCATCAGCCTCTCTTTTCACGTAGAGTATGGATCACTATATTTTGCACCTACTTTTCTAGGAAAGATCTAGTATGGTCAATGTTATGCTAATACAGGAATAAAGACACATTGACATGGTGTTCATGTATGAGATCCTTGTTTCTTATGACCCATCAGCTTAGAACAACTACCAGTTATCAGACCAACTGTTTCTGATGATCATTATGGTATTTCCTTCTGTCGATCGCACACACACAAGCACAAAACCTCGCAGAAAGACATATTCACACATCAGCAAAGAAGAAGCCTGGCAATTTAGATGTATTATAATAGACAGTATAAATATTCTTTTGTTAT
Organism: Thinocorus orbignyianus; assembly: GCA_013400375.1. Taxonomy (NCBI): domain Eukaryota; kingdom Metazoa; phylum Chordata; class Aves; order Ciconiiformes; family Thinocoridae; genus Thinocorus; species Thinocorus orbignyianus. Next base: position 73,028 of record VXBW01000909.1, read on the forward strand.
AGTTGTTTAATTGCTTATTTTCTTTAGGGAAATGGTATTTAGGAGAGGATTTCATTTTGCTGGATCATTGAAACAGGAATTGCCATGGCTACAGCAACAGAGACTTAAGTCAGTTGGCACTTTACTCAGCACAAAGAATTAAATAACTCTTCTGGGGTGAGGTATGAATTCTAGTCCAATTTTACTCAGCCAAATCATATAATTGAAATATAATGCAAGTGGCTTTGTATCTTACTTAATTCCTATTTCTTCCCTTTGGTTACAATTTAAAGTCTCACACACTGCTGACAAAAGCACATGTCTCTATCAGACTGACATTTAATGTTTGATAAACTTTCAGTGTGTTCAGTAGAGGGGGAGTAATACCAGTATCCTATTGTTCATACAGTAGCTGAATATTGATAGATGTTCCCAAGTAAGGCACAATTAACAAATAATGACCAAACCTCCAAATAAATACAAAACTGATTTCTCTAACGGATTGTGACAAGTGGAAGCACAGCTTCCTAAGTATTAACATATTTTTTCCATTTTGGAAATTCACATAAGCTAATGTAACGGATACTTCAGTTCTTGACCACAGTCAGTCTTTGCAACAGAGAAATATTTCCTTGCCGTATCTAATTTTTGCTACTGTTTTGATTGCTCTAGGGTGAGATAGGAAAGAGCACTTAAGGTGCCTGGGTTGTAACCTTAGTACACCTGTTCTACCTCACTGTTATTAAAACCCTACCAATCCACTTCAATTCTCAAGAGCCCCTAGTAGACTGCTGAAATGAAATCTTCATAGAATCATGAAAAGGGTTGGAAGGGACCTTAAAGATCATTGAGTTCCCCCCCCCCCCCCGCCACGGGCAGGGACACCTCCACTAGAGCAGGTTGCTCCAAGCCCCATCCAGCCTGGCCTTGAACATTTCCAGGGATGGGACATCTGGAACTTCTCTGGGCAACCTGTCACAGTGTATCACCACCCTCACACTGAAGAATTTCTTCCTAATATCTAGTCTAAATCTCTTTCAGTTTAAAACCACTACCCTAGTCCTACCACCACAATTCCTGATAAAGAGTTCCTCCCCATTTCTCCTGTAGGCCCCCTTTAAGTACAGGAAGGCTGCTATAAGGTCTCCCTGTAGCCTTCTCTTCTCCAGATTGAACAGCCCCAGCTCTCTCAGTCTGTCCTCATAAGAGAGGTGTTTCAGCCCTCTGATCATCTTCATGGCCCTCGTTCCAACAGGTCCATGTCCTTCCTGTGCTGAGGATTCCAGAGATGGACACAAGACTCCAGGTGGGGTCTCACCAGAGCACAACAGGGGTAGAATCCCCTCCCTCGACCTGCTGGTCACGTTTCTTTTGATGCAGCCCAGGATGTGGTTGGCCCTCTGGGCTGCAAATGCATATTGCTGGCTCATGTTGAACTCCTCATCCACCAGCAACCCCAAGTCCTTCTCCTCAGAGCTGCTCTCAATCCATTCTCAGCCTAACCTGTGTTTGTGTCTGGGATTGCTGTGACATAACTCACTGCTGTCTTGTCTGGGCTGAATTCCCAGCTGTATATCTCACATTGAACTGTTTAGATAGTCCCTGGAAGAAAGCAATCTGGCAAGTATATTCTAAACTCATGTAACACGTTAAGATATCACTGAATCAAAGCTCAAAGCATTGTAGTCACAAGAATTTCCCTCAAAACCACTGGTGCAGTACCATTGATATCTTTATTGAAAATATTTTTTTTAAAAACAGCAAAGTACTGAGAGCATTTATTCAGGAGTACTCAGCTTTTACAAAATGTCCTGTGGGAAGGAATAGGTGCATTTCAGTCCCTCTCATAATGAGAATGACATAAAATGTGTATGACCTATCTCACACTTCATGGGCAAGTGCATTATCTGATTGATTTTTTAAAACAGGTGGAGAGTCATTTCATCTATACTTCTTTCTCTTTCATAAAAAAAAAAAAACAAACCCTAAAATTTGTCTTCAATGAGAAATGAACTTGTACAGGATGGTACTTATTTGCTAAAGGAAAAGTTAAAACTGTCTTACAATATGACAATATGCAATGCGTTCTTCCAGAGTGCCCAGGAGAGGAATTACATATAATATCTTTTAGATTGGTATTACACCCAGACTGAATTTTCTGTGAATCTAATAACATAGACCTGCTTAGGGATGCAAGAGCTATGGAAGTAATATTTAATCTACAGAGTTAAAAATATCTGATATTTCAATATATGATTTTAAAAAAATCTGTATGACATTATAAGAATGGTGCAATGCAGCAAAGTATATTAATAAATACAACCACATGAAATTTATTTACTTTGCATGAAAAAAATATATATTTTTATATGGAAGAAAAAAGTACTTTTCCTTTTCCTAACCTTTTGTTTAAAAAGTCCTGAAAGAATTGTTTGAATAAAATGTGTATGTCACTAGGATTAAACACATGATCCAAAAAGCTTTATAGCAATGAGTTTTCATCTCGCACCGTGTTTACAATGTTTCCTTTTAACAGACTCTGTGCCAGTAAAACCAAGAAAAAATAAGCCCATATGCTAAAATACAACTAATTTTGGAGTTTGTGAAATATATTGTACAGGCAATCCTAGATAATGAAATCCTCCTTTTGCTCACAGAATACCTGTGATGTACCAGATGGGGATCCCCTGGTGGTTGCTTTGAAACATTTTCCCTAAAGAAAGAATATTTTTTTGTTTGTTTGTTTGGTTGGGTTTTTGTGTTTGTTTTTTTTTTTGTTTGTTTGTTTATTTTAAACAAAGAAGTTCCTTGTGTTGATGCAGAAGTTTACATATCTTTTAGTGGTGATGATAAAGAATGTATGGAAATGTGTGTCACCCTTGTTATTCTGAAAACTACAAACACCAGGTGTCATACGATCAAATATTTACTTTACTCCCATGCTAACTCCTGTAAATCCAGGGACTGAAATCACACAGGAAGCTGTAAAGCTTTCTGGGTGTTTTATTGCTGCCAGTAGAAATTAACTCTTTCATCAGGTTGTCAAGGCATCAATGATGTGGTCTTTGAACTCAGCCATAAGCCCCTTTTACTTAATTTACCTTGGTTTATTGTTTTACTTATCTTTATTCCCACCACTAATGTATTTTGTCAACTGGCATTTTATTTAGAACAGCACCACATAAGATGCTTATCCAGATCTGGCTTTTAATTCATATATCATGTGTAGCTCCCACACTTAAGTGTATCATACAAAACTCAGATGTTGTTATGTCACTTCACATTTTACAGAGTTTCTTCCACACGCAACGTTATTGTAGCGAAGCATTTCACTATATTCCACACTAATACAGTTATCCCGATAATACTTATTACTGTTAAACATGACTAGTACAAATACTAATTAACATATACTCATGTAAGTTGATAGTTCTCCACTGCAAAATGTACGCAAACAAAAATAAGCCTTTTCCAAATGCTGTGGGATGTACAAAAACCTTCACTTCATCCACGTACTTAAACAAGTGTAAAATGAAAAACTACTCGATGAGAAGGATTCTTTGGAAACTTGCATTGTAGTTCTAGTTTTTCCAGAGTGTAATAGCTCAACAAATTCACCCCTAACCACAGCTGCAGCTTTTGTCCAATTCAGAATTCCACCTGAATGACCATTAAAATGGTTTGAATCCCTTCAGTTGTGTTTAATACCTTCCTGGATGGCATAGAGGGAATGGGTGCACTCTCAGCAAGCTTACAGTGACACCAGACTGGGTGCTGCAGCTGACACACCCGAGGGATGGGATGCCATCCAGAGAGACCTTGACAGTCTTGAGAAGTGGGTCCATGTGAACCTCAGAAAGTTCAACAAGGCTAAGTGCAAGGTCTTGCACCTACTTTTAAGCAATCCTCAGTACTGATACAGACTGAAGGGATGAATGAATTGAGAGAATCCATGAGGAGAAGGACTTGGGGATACAGTGAATGAAAAGTTGGATGCGAGCCAGCAATATGTGCTTGCCACCCAGAAGACCAACCATATCCTGGGCTGCATCAAAAGAAACACAGTCAGCAGTTTGAGGGTGGCAATTGTCTCCCTCTGCTCTGCTCCTGTGAGACCCCACCTTGAGTACTGTGTCCATCTCTGGAGTCCTCAGCACAGGAACATGACAGCACAGACATGGATCTGTTGGAGCAGGCCCAGAGGAGGGTCACAAAAATGATACGAGGGCTGGAGCACCTCTCCTGTGATGGAAGGCTGGAAGAGTTGGGGTTGTTAAGCTTGGAGAAGATAAGGCTTCTGGAAGATCACATTGCAGGCTTTAAGTACTTAAGGGGAGCTTAAAAGAAAGATGGTGAGAGACTTTTTACCAAAACCTGTAATGACAGGAAAACATGCAACGATTTTAAATAGAAAGAGGGTATATTTAGATCAGACATAAGGAAGAAATTATTTACAATGAAGGTGATAAGACACTGGAACAGTTTGTCAGAGAAGCTGTATTCCATCATTGGAAGTGTTCGAGGTCAGGTTAGATGGGGTTTTGAGCAACCTGACCTAGTTGAAAGTGTCCCTATCCATGGTAGCAGCAGTGGGAGAGATAGTCTTTGAAGGTCCCTTCCAACTCAAACTGTTAAATGATGCTATGTTTCTATGAAATCAGTTTGAAATTTTGCCAACTTTGAGGTACTATTTTAAGGTAATGAGATCAAAGTTTGAATATGACGTCCACGGGCAAAGATATCCAGCGTGATACACTTCCTGATGAGTTAAGAGATGTAAGCTGTAGAAGTTTCAGTATAATTTCATTACAAATATTAAAGAAGTGCAGGGAAGTACTGTGACACTATACTCTGAACAAAGAAAAAACCAAAGGTATATATGGGAATATATTTTTATATCACAGATTAATAAAGACTTTCATTCCTTATTCACATATATAAGAGAAAGTAATAGTGCTTGTTTCCTTTGCCTGGGCAGCTGAGAATTGGAATCAAATAATGCTTAATATGTTCAGAGGCAAAGTGGGATATCTTCATATTTGAACTTCTAAAGATTTCATTGAAGAATAGATATACATAGATTATTGGACCATTTTGATCTAGAAGCTCACAAAACTTGTCTATGAACTGAACTGTACAGAGCAATAGTCAAATTTGCTGTGTAAATCAGTAACCAGCCAAAATCATAACAGATAAAAGCAAAACATTTAGGAACAGAGATACCCTTTCTCATAGTCTGTAGTACTGAAGTTACTGTACTTCTGTGTCCCTGTTCTGCCCCTATTCCTGCTACTTGGGATGCTATTGATTCTAGAGAAAATCTGGCAAGGCCTATAAATCTAATCTTTTCTAATGGATGAAATAAAAACTCTGAAAGGATTTCCATGTTCACTAATATACAGAATTCAAGGTTCATACTTGCTTCTGTAAATTAAAACTATTGCCATATGGGAGCTGAAAAGGTAGGATCCCATATTGTGGTTTACAATATAAAGGTGATACATGGTTACCTCAATGCTTTCCTAGGACTGGCAGATTGTCTCTAAGGTCTACCAAAAGGACTTACTATAAAAGCCGTTTGTCTCTTTGAATATGGGAGAAAGAAGACAAAATATCTTTCCCAGAGAGTCACCTCCTTCCTGGCTAATTTCAGGAACTGGCACAACAAATGGGAAGTGCTTAGTGACATTTCAGAAGTGGATGAGTTGCCACTGATACCGTGCCTGAACCATAGATGGCTCTTACCAGCACTGCCCAGGCTTTCAGGTGCCCTACCATGACATCACTATTTGAATTGCACTTTGCCTCAGAGAGATTCCTGGCCCCAGCATTGCAGTTACTCATTACACAGTGCATTGCTACTTTACTGGGAAGTAGTGCAGTTTTTTCTTAGGACTGAATCCTTTTTGTTTTCAAATGGATTTTGGCAAAAAAAAAAAAAAAAAAAAAAAAAGCCCTTCTGTTTTATGATCATGTATTTCAAATTCTGAAGCTGTGGTTAAACAGAGTAGGGAAAGGTGATCTGGTGTCTTCCTAGTTACTACCCTTTCAAATTACTGTGAATTCTTTAGCAGCTACTGTGTGTGACACAATACACACCCATTTCCTTTATCACAACAGGACATTAGTAGCTGCAGGGTGGACAGGATCATGTGAAGTAAGACAGTATTAACGAACCATGAAATTATCTTAACCAGCAATTTGAGAAGGAGGGAGGGGAGGAATGCTTATTTCCAAATTGTCTGTTATTCTGTAGCTTTGCTCTCCCTTCTGAATGCAACTTGCATGGAAAAAGTGCTTGGAAAAGTACTGCTAACTGTCCTCAGCAAATTTGCCAATGACACCAAGCTTGGTGGCGCAGTTGACACGCTGGAGGGAAGCGGTGCCATCCAGAGGGACCTGGACAGGCTGGAGAGGTGGGCTAATGCAAATGGCATGAAGTTCAACCAACCCAAGTGCAGAGTCCTACACCTGGAATGTGGCAATCCCAGGCACAAATACAGGTTGGGCAGAGAATGGCTGGAGAGCAGCCCTGAGGAGAAGGACTTGGGAGTGCTCCTGGATGAGAAGCTCAACATGAGCCGGCAGTGCTCGCTGGCAGCCCAGAAACCAACCCCATCCTGGGTTGCATCAAAAGAAGTGTGAGCAGCAGGTCATGGGAGGGGATTCTCCCCCTCTACTCTGCGCTTGTGAGGCCCCACCTGGAGTCCTGTTTCCAGCTCTGGAGTCCTCAACATAGAAAGGACATCGAACTGTTGGAACAGGTCCAGATCAGGGCCACCAAGATGATTAGAGGGATGGAGCACCTCTCCTATGAGGACAGGCTGAGAGAGCTGGGGCTGTTCAGCTTGGAGAAGAGAAGGCTCCAGGGAAACCTGATAGCAGCCTTCCAGGATCTGAAGGGACTCTTTGTCAGGAAGTCTAGTGACAGGACGAGGGGTAATGGTTTTAAATTGGAAGAGGGGAGATTTAGATGAGATATTAGGGAGAAGCTCTTTACTGTGAGGGTAGTGAGGCACTGGAACAGGTTGCCCAGGGAAGTTGTTGATGCCCCATCCCTGGAAGTGTTTAAGGCCAGGCTGGATGGGGCTTGGAGCAACCTGCTGTAGGGAGAGGTGTCCCTGCCCATGGCAGGGGGATTGGAACTCAATGATCTTTAAGGTCCCTTCCAACTCTCACCATTCTATGATTCTGTGATTCTAAAGACTTCTGCACAAGCCCAGCTGACAGCCCTAGCACGTCAGGTTACGATGTCATTACTAGATCACAGTTCTTTGAAGCATTAATTTTACATCACTATGCATACTTCTAATTGAACATTTCTGTAACTAAGCTTAATATAGATTACATAATAGATAAATTAAGCCAAAATTATGAAAAGGCTGTTTCTATCATACAAATGACTAAGCATGATGGAAAATCAAACATACTCATACATATTTTAAATAACAGGAAAAAAATAATCCATCAATACCAATATGCAAACAGCCTTGGTTGTCTTCTATTCTGACATGTAGCATAGTTATGATGCTGAAATATTGTAATTCATATTCTATTAATGAAATTTCTTACCTCAAAGTGGGCAAAATGAGTTCTAAATTTTTGTATAGCACTGCTCCAAGTACAAATACAGTTGATTCATCTAGTTCTGAAAACAGTAAGGAAAAGAAAATATTTTAAAGCTCTCTTTCCCAAGACTTCATCAGCGTAAAATACTGTGAATACCATTTACCTTCCTAGTAGAACTTTTATTTTAAATAAACCATCATCATTTTGAATTCTATCCTAGAAGTCTATCATGAAGATGTAACACTGCCAGGAAAGTATCAAAAGATTTAAACTATTTTAAAGCACATTTTCATTTACCTTTATAGTTAAGTATCCTTAAATTTAACGCCTAGGAAATAAATTCTCCCATTTCAGAGACCCCCACTGCAACAATATTTTGAAATGATATTTGAAGCCACGGTAATTTGCCTGCTGAGCATCCTTTACTAGAAGCCAGGTCACCTATTGGAATAGCCCAGGCCGTTGGAGTAGAGCAGCTTCAGGTCAGACCATACCACCACAGGGAAAATGCCATGCACAATCACTAAAGCGTTGGGTCCTAGGCACTGAAAATAACATCCAGGAGTTCTATGGCAATATTTGTTCAAGATGCTGAAATTAAGCCCCACCACTTCCCTCAGTAATAAGCTGCGAGTACTGAAATTCTTTTGATGAATATAATAACCTCATCTATATCACACAGTGCTCCTATTAGACAAAGATTCTGAGTTCCCTCGTTAAGGTTAACACAAAATTAAAATGCTGATATGCTTCTTTACCTGTTGACACAGAGGTGAAGATATTTTTTGGAATGACAACCCTGTCTTCTGAGTTTCGTGCCCAATCAACCATCCCTTTTCTTCCTTTCATGGGGAAATTGATGTCGGTTAAAACAGACGCAGCAGGAAGTTTCTGAATGCTAGCCACTAGCAAGAGAAATCATAAAATCAAACAAAATTATGTTTCATATTATAAAGTATCATCTGATGGTAGCAGTACAGTAATAACAAAAATGTTTAATAATACATTTCAAGTAAAGCAGGAATTTATGGGATGCTAACTGGCACAGAAAGTGTCATCTTCTGTTCATCCTGAAGTTCTACTCTGGATTAATTCTGTGACATTGATCATGTAATTTTTCAGTCATATTCTGATTAAATTTCTTAACAGGGATTATCAAATGTACTGTCTTATACCCTGAAATTCACACATAAGGACACTGTTGTGTCTTCAGAGCAAATTCTAAAAATGATCAAATGTGACAATGAAAGGAAGAGGATGCTGCAGATTGCTTTGGGAAACATCACTGCTAGATGTAGGCAAATGAAGCAATCACAGAGGTTATATCCCCCATATAGGCACAATTTCAAGATAGATCCCTTACAGAGATTTACATATTATAAGTCCTCATTGCTTCCACACAAATGAGAATAATGCCATATGCCCTTGATTTCTTTTTCCTGAAAGAAAAATCCCCATTCTGAATTCTTGATGATATTTTTTCCAACTAAAAGAGTCCAGATGCCCAAACAATATCACTATTATAATTGTAACAATTACAGAAAGACAGAAGAGATAGGTGTCAAACCTAATAACAGGCAGTTTGGAATCTTGTTTACTCATCCTCATATTCTCTCTGTTTTCTGGCTGAACTATGCTCTGGAAAGCAGTTTCAGCTTTGCTGTGAAACCTCAGGATGACTCCATGGCAACACTCTCGAGTCTACTAAGACTCAAAGTACCTTTAAGGAATGAAGAGGGCTGCAAGTATTTATGCACACTCAGAGATGAAAACAACCACATTTGGGGCACCAGTTCTGTTCTGGAACAGGTCCAGCGCAGGGCCACCAAGATGATTAGAGGGATGGAGCACCTCTCCTATGAGGACAGGCTGAGAGAGCTGGGACTGTTCAGCCTGGAGAAGAGAAGGCTCCGGGGAGACCTGATAGCAGCCTTCCAGGATCTGAAGGGAGCTCCAGGAGAGCTGGAGAGGGACTCTTTGTCAGGAAGTCTGGTGACAGGACGAGGGGTAATGGTTTTAAATTGGAAGAGGGGAGATTTAGATGAGATATTAGGGAGAAGCTCTTTGCTGTGAGGGTAGTGAGGCACTGGAACAGGTTGCCCAGGGAAGTTGTTGATGCCCCATCCCTGGAAGTGTTTAAGGCCAGGCTGGATGGGGCTTGGAGCAACCTGCTCTAGTGGGAGGTGTCCCTGCCCATGGCAGGGGGGTTGAAACTTGATGATCTTTAAGGTCCCTTCCAACTCTAACCATTCTATGATTCTATGATCCTTCATGTTGATAACCATTTCTTGTGCAACGCTCTTTCTTTTCAATTTAAGAAAAGACAAATGGAGTTAGGAGAATTCGGACATCAGGACTATACTTTGATCTACATAATAGTTACCCTGCAAGGACTCTGCAAGGGGCTTAAATATAAAGACAATGGGGGACAGCTGTAAAAGCAATCAGAACAGCAAAATTAAAGTAGAAAACCATTAGGTGTCTCACGAGCGGGTTTTATTTCAAAGGAAACTGTAATTCAAATCCAAGAGAAGAGTAAAGTTAAGAGGTTAATAGTATTAACACTACAGATGTATTCCTTGATAACTGACTCTTAGTTTCAGATTAGACTGGTTAAATATTATAGAATTGCATTAGTGAAGTGGTATTTGAGGTTATTTACGACTTTCCATTACACAACTATCATTAGAGCTTTACAATGTTAGTTACAATCCCTCTGGGCTCAAGTTGGCAGATACCTTCCCAGCCCTAAAGGGAGGCTTAGTCTTGTGAATTTTCGGGTGGTGCATGGAGAGAGAAGAGTTCAGGTGTTTTAGAATTACTGGGGCATAAAATGGATTGAGTAGTTTCACATGCAATCAATGGTTATGCAGAATATATTAACATGGTAAAAATGGATTTGTTTTCCATAGTTCTCAAAATTTAAAAAGAATTTTATTTTTCACATAAATAAAATTAAACCCACAGTTATTTAATTTAAAAAATAAACTACATTTTTTATATGACATCTATTTTTTTATTTTATTTTCACAGTATTTATCTGTGTATCTTCCTATCTATCTATCTATCTATCTATCTATCTATCTGTCTATCTAATTAGCTAGTAGAGCCTTAATATTTCATCCATGTTTTGGATGAGAGGTCCTTTTATTGAAATAGGAAATCACTATCATTCAATGAAATTCACTCTGCAAAACTGACAACCACTTTAGGACTGGATGAATGGTGAGGGTCTAGGATAGTACCTCTCTGGACTCTGTATTTTAAATAGGGTTATTCATCGTGCTATCTAAGCACTACTTAAAACAAATGATTCCAAAATATTTGTTAATATTTAGGTGATGAATAACACAAAGCCCAAACATAAAGCCTAAACATTTGGCTTATGGCTTATAGATTCCTATTCCTGGTTCAGACAAGTTTTTCTTCTACTTACAGTCAAATAAGCCTATTGCCTAGCTATACACTGCAACACAGGAGAAATATCCCTTCTCTTTAGAATTTGAACGTTCTTTTGATGTACATTGCTATAAATTACAAGACCATGGTTCAATTACTCACCACAACACATACTTATTTGATGACCCCCTTCTAATTATTGATTCAGAAAAATCTGTTTAAGTACTTCAGTCTAATCAATTTAGAAATTGCTTTGCCCTCTAATGGATTCATTTTAATATCCTTTACAAATACACCTCCTTTTGCCTTTATTTCATTTTCATGCTGCAGTTGTAGACAACCTGTTCAATACTGTTTGACTCAAAATTTCAGAATCGGCAGCTACTAACTGCTCCTACACACTGAGTAAAATAAAATATTTTTGGAACTGCTTCACTCCAAACTCATAGTAATGGAGAGTTTTCTATGACAATATAAATGAGCTGATTAAACACAGTAATATGTGAACGATATTTAAGCAGTTGATTTGGAGCAGCCCATAAAGACTTAATTAACGTGTCAAGAAAATCCTGAGTTAAAAAATTGCATAGTTCTTGTATGCTACTCCTTGGAGGTCATGGCCTAAAACAGAGAAGCCGAAATGTATTACTATGTTCCCTAGAATCCTGAATAAGTTGCAGGTTGCCTTGTCCAGCTTCCAGTAGCTCTCTGACTGATCTGGGTGGTTAAATAATAAAAGATAAAGCAACCGTAAAAGTGATATGAATCATCTTTCATTTCTTCTTACTACCTACCTACGAGCCTCTCGTGTTGAACCAAAACTTGTAAGATTTCAGAATTAGTCCCTTGAAAATATTGTCGTGTTAGGACAAGAAATCAGACTGACTGAACAGTCGATGGATGTTTTCTTATGGACTAAACACAACTTAAGCTCTGACAGTAGAGATTTAGATTCTAAAATTACAACACAAGACAAGTTAAACAGTTGATCCCCATCTTTATCAAAGACTGAATCGAAAGTTTTAGAAAAGATGCTCAAAATCTGAGTCTGAATTCTGTAGTATTCATTTATTTACAAAAGAGGGTACAACACTGATTCTGATTCTCTTTTCTTTTAAGTGATAACATTCTGAGGTTTTTTTGCTTTATGGCACAGTAACCATATTGATTTCCTGTTTGCAGTGACTTAAGGTACAGAGGAATGTGAATGAATTGTTTTAAAAGGTGTCAGTGCCTTAATTGAACTGGAAAACCAGATACAGAAATCTATAGGATTAGCATAAAATGTCAACTCCTACTTAACCCTCCCTGTCAGAGCAAGAAAGTAGGACTCTGAATTTGTTCGAATTTCAATCACAGACAAAAAAAAGAATATCTATACATATTAACATACATATTAACAGCATCATTTGCTCTTTTCCTGGCCTATTTTGACTTGTCCATTGACGGCATACTAAACATACATTATTCAGTATTTAGTAAACTTGAGTTCATCACACAAGAGATTTCGATTTTTCAGACAGAATTTTGGTTTTTCAGACAGAGGATATTATACTGTCCTTCTTGGACAGATACAGAGACGTTTATTTGGGTAAAACAGCATGAACAGAACTTCTGTTGTCATAGATGTTCAGAACAAAAATATGAAAGGAATACTGAGTATTTCTGCAAACATCTCTAAGAAGACCCAGTTAGAACCATATTTGCATATTTCAGAATTATTCTTTTGATCCTAAATACATGGGGATGCATGGGGAACAAAGACTTGCTTGGTTCAGCATCAAAAAGGCAAACGGACGTATATTGAAGATGATATTCATAATAGATTTTCTCTATCCACTTAGACCCCATCATTTTAAAGAAAATCTGCACAAACATAAATGGTGAAACCCCCTTTTCTGGGAGACCAATCTGTGGATCCCCAGGTTTGCTACGGAACTCTGCCTCTGAGCACAAAGACTCTGTCTCTCAGCACAAAGATAAATCCACCTCTTACCACTGACAAGACTATGTGTAACAGAAGGACTGTGGTGAAGTGACATCCTCTTATATGAACACAAGATGAACAATCAGGTAATTTTCTCTCTGCAAATAACACTAATGGAATATCCCTGCAGTGAACCAGTACCAACCAACTGTTAGAAAAGCACTCCTAAGAAATTAAAATTTAACCTAGCATTCCTTATGTTTATTTAAACAAAAATGAAGTCTTCTTAAATTAGGACCTTCTTATGCCCTCCTGCTGCATGGTCAGGCAAGAGGGGGATGCCCCTGGATGCCTGCTGTGCACTTGTATCCCTGAAGCTCATTGGCCCATAGCAGTTAACCTCTGACTACTCAAGCTTTGGGCAGGAAGACACACGACTGGTCTAGGCAGAAGTAGAAGTAGACATTTTGCAGATATTTTCAATAATCAGGCTTGAGTCCCTCCTTTGGTGTCAAGCAAACTGTCCCTTAAATGGGCTTACTGTTTCAAAGGTTAAGAACAATGCTTTAGGTTAATCAGGAAGCTACTTTAACTCTGACCTCTGAATATTTCATTTCTGTGTTCCATAGAAAATAAAATGGGGAAGAGAGGTATCTGTTACCTTTTTTTTTTTGTTGTAAAATACTACATTTATCAGTGATAAGCACCTTAGGGAATTAATGAACTCATTTCTACTTCGAACTTGCATGCCACTCCACTCCTTTAAAAAATATGAAGAATAAGTAAACAGGAGAAAACTTCACATAACTGTATGATGTTTGAATATGCTCCCAAAACCCTTTAACACACGCCAGTAATATGCTACCATATCGATAATATGACCAGTATAATATTTAGGTTGAGTTAGCATGGCTTCAGGCAATGATCAGGTTGCATATAATAAACACTCAGCTCTCCACCTCTCTTCTGCTAGATAATTAAAAAAAACCACTCCCAGGCAGCAGGGAAGTGTTCCCTTCTGGTTTTGTGCACTTTTGTTGTTCAGTACCAAATTTTGTATTTCAGGAAGAACCCACAAATATAATAATTCCAAAGACTCATGAACTATCACACATGTATCTGCGTTATCTCAAGTGCTTTTTGATTCACATTTGTTATGATAAAAAATATGACTTGATAAAATTAAAATGAGTAAATCATAAGATTACAATTCTTATTTTTCCAAATCTTTCCTTGTTCCAGGTATAGAAATAAAAATGGAAAATAAAAAAACCCCAAAGGCTCAAATTATAATTGGAGGGTTAAGGATTGTTGTTATGGACAACAGAAGCTTTCGCAAAAAAAAAATAAATAAAAAAATATGGAAACTTTTAAAGTTTACTCTCTGAGAAAGACTTAGAATATACAAATGGCCATAGTATCACAGAGTTTGTCCATACTATTTCTGCACGTACCCCTAGGGGGAAAAAATGAAAGTCTCAGCATTTTTGTATTTTTTAATAATTTTTAGCACTTCATTACTGTTAATGTGTACTAAGAGATGAATATGTGTATTTGCAGCTGGTTAATGTGGAGCATACAGAACAAAATCCCTTTAAAATTTGCAAATGTGAATTGCAAATTTGAAGAACAACCAACCCAACTAGTGAAAATGTAAACAATTTTTTTATGAGCAGTCAGAAAAAAATGTGTTCTCATGATAAATGGAATGCTTCCTGAAATCATAGCATCACCCAGTCCGGAGGGGACCTCCAAAGGTCATCTAGTCCCACCTCCCTGCAGTTTCAGGGACACCCGCACCCAGCCCAGCTTGCCAAGGGCCTCATCCAGCCTCACCTGGAATATCTCCAGGGAAGGGGCCTCAACCACCCCCCTGGGCAACCTGTTCCAGTGTACTCTGAGGGGGGGGCCCTCAGAGTAAATAAATTTTTCCTAATACCCAATCTAAATCTGCTCTTCTCCAACTTAAAGCCATTGCCCCTCGTCCTGTCACTGTAGGCCTTTGGAAACAGACTCTCCCCAGCCTTCCAGTAGGCCCCTTCAGGTACTGGAATGCTGTTATTAGGTCTCCTCAGAGCCTCCTCTTCTCCAGGCTGAACAACTCCAGCTCCCTCAGTCTGTCCTCGTATCAGAGGTGCTCCAGCCCCCCGATCCTCTTCATGGTCCTCCTCTAGATCAGCTCCATCACGTCCACGTCCTTCCTACATTGAGGGCTCCAGCCCTGCACACAGTACTCCAGGTGGGGTCTCACCAGAGCAGAGTAAAGTGGCAGAATCTGGATCTGCTGGCAACACATCTCTTGATGCAGCCCAGGACGCGATTGGCCTTCTGGGCTGTAAGTGCACCCTGCCTGCTCATGGCCAGCCTCTCGTCCACCAGCAAATATGTGGTTACTCATAAACTTGCTTTAAACAAAGCATAGTAGGAGGCTGTACTTCAATAACTAGAAGATAACTTCATCTTCTGGGAGTTACATTGAAGAAGATGAAAACATGGACAGTAAAAGAAACCCTGAGCCTCTTAGTACTTTTCCTTTTAGTATTAGTGTGCATTCGTGCTACTAAGACTAAGGTATCCCTTAGCAACTGTTGCCTTGTTAAAATGCACTTCTCACGGAAAAGCGAGATTCAACATAAAGCAAGTCAGAAGCTAGAGGCTGATGCAGGAGATAGAATGAATTGGCATTTAAGTGTATGAGTTTTAATATTACAGACATAAAGATGAAAAGCATGGTAATACTGAGGGAGCAAGGCCACCTGCAGCATTATTTCAGATTGAATGGACAGGGAAGGGGCAGAAACCAAACATTTTTCAATCACTAAGGTGACTACAAAAAGTGTGCTGGTGATTCTAGCTGATAATCACCGAAAAAGAGAGTGATACTCAAGGAAATGACAAGGTAGTGAGCTCAGAAGATGGGAATTTTGATGAAACTGTCATAAGAGAAAGGGAGCAAGAAGAAAAGCTGAGAGAGAGTGGGGGAGGTCATTTGTATATTTAATTATCAGGTTTACTGAAAATCTTTTATCCACTGAGAACTATTAAAAAGATAGAGAGGGCTTGACAGAGGGCAAGAGGTCAATAAGAGTGAAAAGAGATTTGAAAATCATTAGCAGGGATTGATAAAAATATTCTCTCAACATGATGCTACTTGATGTAGAGTAGACCTAGAATGATTGCTGCCCAGAAGTAATAAATTTCAACAAAGGAAAGTCTGTCATTGTCTTACCTCCAGGGAGGTAACAACTAAACTCTATCATTCAGAAATCTAGAAAGATGTAAACTCAGTTATGCAGGATATTGAAAGGGAGTATAAGAAGCGAACTGTTAGGTTTGGAAATAGAAGATTTAATGTATATAACCACACGCACAGGGGAAACAAAATAAAGCATGTGAATCAATCTTACATGTGCTAAGCATGTAACATCTTAGCATGTGTTACAGCACATCTGATGTGCTGTAACATCTACCTGGTACATGTCTTCAGGACACGCCTGAATACAGAAATTCTGAGACAGAACTGTAACAGAAATACAGGTCTCCTGTGTCTCAGTTTCATGTTCAAGCCATGACTCCAACCTTCCTCTCAGGAATTCATAACTAGGTCTTTGTTTTCTGGAGGCATGCGTAATTCAACTTGAATGTTCTCCATGAAGGAGATAAAATGGATTAAGGTTTACTCAAGGGACTTTGACAAATTGTCCTAGGGTACCGTGAAATCTAATTGTCAGGATAATGCATACATGTTTTATTTATATGGTTCACATCATGCATGGCACAACGAAAACTCAGTACCTCAGTGGGACATATAGACACTGTCCAATATAAGTACTAAGTAATACTAATTAGACTGAGTTTGATTTACTTCTTCATGTTGCTGAATTCTAAATTAACTTTAATAACTCAGAAGAAATATCTCAGAGCTATTATGATAGTTTCAGTAAAATAACTGCACAACGAGGAGACGTTTTAAAAACATCTAACTAGAAAATTTGGCTTATAAAGAATGGCAGAGCTTGGTTATTACGAGCTGCTATAATGCAATCACATGAATCACTATGGCATGTGGACCTGGTGCTCAGCTCTTGTTATCCAGTTCTGGTCATCCCATCTCCATCATCCCCTGCTTCTTCCCTCCCACTCTCCCTAAACAAGAAACTTTTTGTGTTCATCAAGGTTGTGGGAAGAGAAATCAAAAAGACCCAAGCAGGTAAAAAAGGAATGAAAACCAACAGTCAAGTAGTCCACTAAGTAAAATGTTATACCATTACTGTTTCCCTTGTATGAATTCAGGTGCCTTATATGTCCATTAATTTGGAGTGCAGTCAGCAGAAAATGATAGAGATGCTTAATTCAGATTGTTTTGTGTTGCCTTCTCAAGGTTTTCAAAAGAGCTGAATTTTATATATGTTGCATAGTCATCTTAAACTGTGTTTTAGGAATATTGGGTTAATCTTTGCTGTGATCAAGTGCATAACATGTAAGCACTTTATTCCTGAGATCAGTGCCAAAGTTAATCAGACAATGTGGTCAAAATATTTATCCCAAGACACAGCACAGCATTATACCTGCAGCAGATAGGTTTCTAATTCTTAAAAAGAATTCAGACTTTTTAGAAGCCCTTACAGTGCTTTCAATCCTGCTTTGACATGCAGTAGATAACTACTACTTTGGACAGCTAATCTGTAGAAAATACCATGAATAAGAAAATATCTTCTCCAGTTTTCCTGAGACACAACAGATATCACCAAAAGGAGCCATCATTATGGCTGACTCTGCAACCTTTGCATTGCTAATCTATACATTTGATATAACTCTGCTGTCTCTTTGGCCCTACATCCTATCCGCAACCTTTTTTTTTTTTTTTTTGCTACAGTTATTCCAATATGAATTTTGGGTTTATTTTTGTTATTTCTTTAATTTTTTATGCCATTCATTGCAGTATGTTTATGAAATATTTATTCAGAATAGGAGTCCCCCAAATTGAAACTATACTGCTTTGGGAAATTATTCCTTATTTCCTGGAAATATTGCCTGTAGATAGAAGCTCTATAAAGTTAAAATTTGATTCTACAATGGGCAATACTCCAGAAAACACAAATATATTTGTGATTTAAAGTAAAAAGAAAGAGTTTACTCTGGTTTGTTTGCTCATGTTATTTCATAAAAATCATGAATTCTTTTTTAAATGGAATATCATGAATGTGAAATATGGAAATAAGAAGCAGGGATGAAATTTTTGTTTTCTACTGAGCTTTTGGGACCAAAGAACACAACATAATTGCTTCAATTAATTTCCTGTGCCTGAAAGCACTAACAGAGACTGACCGAATTTACATGCCAGAGAAGCTATTAATTTACTGAAAGTGTCTGCAAATCCTGTTCAAAAATAATCTACAATTTTAGTCTTGCAAAATCATTCAGCATCAGGTATTCTACATCTGAGTCCAGTTTTGCTATTACTGCCGTGCCACATTTGGGGTAACTGTCATCATCTCCACAGTCAGATCTAGAAGATAGATGTCAGAAAAACTCCCACCCATTGCTTGCCTTTGACGGCTTACAAATTAAAATCTACATTCATGGTGGTTTTCCTAGTACAAATCATTCCCTGGAGAACTGGAAGACCAAAAAGTGCCTTTTTCTATTATCCTTTTCCCCCACCATATCCCGATTTTAGCATTGTTAACCAACAAATGGTATTTTACAGGATACTGAAAAGAAAATTGGTTGGGTTTGTGTTTTTGTTTTTTAGTTGTTTTCCCCTCTCTGCTCTGCGTAGTTTCTATAGTGCTACTGCTTTTTGTAGAGTATTTTTTATGTACTAAATATGTTTTCACTCCCTAATCCCAAAACATCTAAATGGTGCTCTATTGGAAACCAAACTCTCTGTGCTCTAATGGCTAACATTCATAACAAAATTTCTGAACTGAACTAAAGAGGAACAAATTTAAGGATCAGTGTAAGAATGCTCAGTTATTTGACAACATTTCAAAGCAGTAACTTTTGTGCAGAAGCACAGATGTGGACAGCACATTCTAGACCTATCTCGATGAGAACTGTGGCTATTAATCAAATTTTGTGATTTCAACATCAAGAGTTTAAACTCATGTTGAATCCTACAGTTACACTATGCTTAATGCAAAGGGCATTTGAATGGTAATTAAGCATTTTCAAAATGTGCTCAATGTCATCATTCAGCAAGTGACCCTTTCAGTTCATGTGCTGAGATAATATACTGCTTGGAACAAGAAATTAACTGGACATAAAATATTTTGTTCAACCAAAACTTACACCAGCATTCACATAAACATTGAAAATGTAACTGATGAGAATTTAGCAAAAGAAATATAGGAAGTAAAATCAGATAAGTGAAAGAGCTAATTTAATCACACTAATGGGAACAGGCAAATCTTATTATTCAACAGAGGTTTGTAGGATTGAAAATTATACACAAGGTAGGAGAAGAGGGACACAGAAACCCTTAAAAAAACCCTGCATACAAAAAAGTATGTTTTGATAAGTAATTCCTTGGGCTTTTTAATAATGATCATTAAATAATGATGGTCATATATTAAATAATGACCAAATCTAAAAAAAAAAATCCTAAAAATAAAATAAATAAAAATTTTCATATTGAACAATCCCTTTTTATGCCCAGATATAGCTAGGAAAGACTGCAAAGGTTAAAACCAGTGACAGTGAGGATAAATGTGAGCATAGAGAATACTCACATGAGTGAAATTATGCTGACATGAGTGTCTGGTAATAATCTGGATCCAGCAGCTGGTGTTACCAACAGAAATTATATCCACAGGAAAAAAACAAAACAAAACAAAACAGGGAAGAAACAGGATTTTCTGCACAAATTACTATACTAATATACTATTTCCCTGCATATTTACTTGAAATCTACCTCCTTTCAAGATACTTGAGTACTGAGTAACAGAAGGTAGTATGAGGCCATAAGATTTTAGTGACACTGTATTACAAACATTAGCTTATAAATAACGCTGCTATTAACTGATGTAATTGGCACTAAAAGTGGAAGACCTTATAAATTAGGAAAAAAAAAGTCCACAAAATAATCTCTATTAAAGAGCAACATAAGCTTTGAACCACAGATCATATAAAAATGTAATATATGTAATGAGATGAAATATGTTTTCTATAAGACCATTTTTTCTAGAAGACCATTTCTGAAGCTATATTCTTAAAAGATGTATGTAAAAAATGCATGTATTTTGGGTGAGAAAAGGTTTTTCTTCCTACTGCAAAATGAGACTTAGAGACTTTTCTCTGACATTATTAATCCACTAATACCCTCATGAAACCGACTTGAAAAACAAAAATCACTTATCCAGTTTTTGATCGCAATTGTTATGTTACTTTCAGGCTATGCAACTTGAAAGAGGCAGATCTGTGCTGCTCTTTGGCATTAAAACCTACTGTCATCACTGAGGAAATCATACACAGCAGATTGATTTGTCTAATATTCTAGATAGAAGTTCTTTCCCTACATTTTCTGTTTTGATTTTTTTTTTTTAATTTGTTTCTTTGGGTTTTTAGTTTCTTTTTTTTTTT
>VXBW01000909.1:93547-107012 GCA_013400375.1 Thinocorus orbignyianus
TTTTTTTTTTTTTTTTGTTTGGTTTTCAGTTTTGGGGTTTTCTGGGAGTTTTATTTGTTTATTTGGTTTGTTGGTTGGTTTTCCTGAAAAGAAGCCAGAAAATAACAACAAACTTTGGTAGCTGGTATGTCACATCCTCAGCTTAATTATTAAAATAGTTGTTTTCTGACTGAAAATTTTAGACATTTTCTTTACAACTTCAGAATCACTGTTGTTAATGCTGTGTGGGTTTTTTTTCTGTCTTTTTAATATATTGGAAAAAAGAACCTTACAAATGTTAAAACCAATTCAGTCTTGTGGTTATTTAGTTCCCAGCTGGGATGAAAATATGACATGACACATACCTGTCAAATCCAATTAGATGTTCAAATTGTATGTGGACCACTATAGTGCCATTCAATTAAAAATGAACTTGTAAACTAAAATTAGTAGAAGAAAACCAAGAACTTAGTGCAATACTGTGAAATTTGCTACAGAACTGGATTTTTATTTTTTTTTTTACTGTCAGGAAGCATCAGTTCACATTTAGTACTGAATCCTTTTTCTCATCTTTCTGAGCTGTGGAATGATTCTAAAATAAAAACATGGGAAAAGGTATTTAAATCACTGAGGCTGAAGGAATATTCAGTTGTAAATAGCTATGGAATAACTGTTGTATAGTCACATCTAAAGGTGAATATATAAAAGTTGGGCCTCCTCTCTGCACATAACTGATTCCTGCATAGGCTGTGCTTGCTGACTTAAATGACAAGCCTGTTGCTACAAATTATAAACAAGCCCTCTCATGTTTTTAAACTCTTGTTAGTACAGCAGAATGAATACTAAGACAAAGCAACTGCATAGTTAATTCCTCTCAGTTGAGATCAACATAAATGTTCCCTAAGTTCCAAGAACATTGCCACTCAGACACAGTTACACTAACTCCCTGAGGGTAACTACACAAAAACTGAATTATTCCAGATACATTCCTTGCTTGTTTATGAAAATAAGAAATTCTTCCTTGCTGATAGCAACCTTCAGCCCACATCTCATCATGCTACCTAAGCTCAAGTATTCCGGACAATGCAGTTGCACAGCAGTGACCCTGTCCTTTTTTGACAGTTGACCAAGCAAAGAGAGGATAAACTCATGACAATATGTCAAGGTACAGAGCCAGGTGGTCAGGACAAACCTATAAATTCATTTTACTTTTCTCAGTTTCTTTCTATTCCTTTGATAGATATATAGTTAAGAAAAGACCTGCTCCTGAGTGCCTAAATATGGGGGAAGAGAAAGGTAATCAGAAGAGACTGCAAAGATGATGCACTTATCCAGACTACTCAGCGCACAGCACAGTTACTGATTCAGCTGGAAAGTTGTAACCTTCTCCTGTTTGAAGCCATGAATATTTAGAGACACAGATTATTTGAATGCATCTTCTGAAAACATTTTCTAGCATTTGATATGCATTTTTCACAGGACAAAGAGATCAGAATGCAGTACAACATGCCAAGCAGCACAGGCTGCTTAAATTAATGCAGCTTTTTATTTTGTCATATAAATGCCATGTAACAAGCATTTCAAGAAAGACACTGTCTTTGCTTCATAAAGTTGTGCAGGGTCTAGCACAGTGAAGGGCTGACAACTGGAAGAAGCTTTAGGTGGTACTACAGTGCAAAGACTATACAATAGAAACAATAAATCCCTGGTTAAAAGCTCAAGTTCCCCATACTACCCACTGAAATCTTTTAAACATTTTAAAACTGCCAGAGGGCTTTTTTGTTTGTTTGTTTGTTGGTTGCTTTTTTGGGGGGGTTTAATTTTTTTGTGAGTTCTTTGACATGTCTCCAGTACAAGACTGTGTCTTAGAGGGGTTGTTTAGACTCCTGTCAATCTAAATATAAACTGGACGACACTAATAAATATTTAGTCCTGCACAGGAAGCAGTCAGTAAGGACAGTACTACAATTTATCTGCTTTATTCTGCCAACTCATTTCCAAATGGCGATATTTTCTAACTAATTCTAATGACTTGCTGAACAACTGACTGGCATATAGATGCAGGAATATGCTGGCTGAAAATCCCAAAGAATGTATTAATACAGGAAGTTTTGCTGCCAGACAAACATCTATTTTGAATTTGTTAATTACATAAAAATATCAAATATTGTCCTGGCATTATAACAGTGCAGTTATGCAGTTATGGAAAGTTCATTGAATAAGGAAGATTAAATGCCTGAAAAATAGCTTTCAAAATATTTTTTGTTGTTGACTTTTTAACAAAATGCTCTGATATTGCTGAAGCTTTTATGGCTACGAATAAATGGAATTCAGTTGCTAAGAATCTTCACCTTGGATGTTTTTTATTACTTGATTATATTGCCTGGCAACTGGCTGGTGCTGAAAACAAAGCTTGAAAAATAAATCTAAACCAAATTTTGAAACTGTAATACATAGAAAAAAACAGATACAAGAAACCATAGGCTTAAATGATTTTGGCAACTAACAGACTTCTTTTTTTTCATTATTGCTTATCTGTCTGTGCTGATCATTATCACAACATCACATGTGCAAAGACTGGTGTTTTTTGAGAACAGAATATTAAAAGAGATAATGTTAAAATTTACATTTCTCTAGCTATCACTTAGATAATTATTACCTTAACTAACACGATTTTCTAAATCTCTCTCTGAAACACTGTATATCCTGGAAATATATACCAACAGATCATAGCATTCTGACCAGTATTTTCTGAATTTTATTTAGAGTTTGAAATTTGCAGTTACATCTTGAGATGCAGTTATGGAGAAGTCCAATGCGTGAGACACACTGAGTGTTTTAAACCAGAGAGGAGATAACCAAGCAACAGAGATAATCTGGAGGAGGAGGAGTAGCCCAATCTGGACTGTGACAGAAGCAGCAACTCTATAGTTCATACTTGCAATTTCGGATTTTCAATAGATCATAAATTTGATAGAAGAAATTCCTATTTCTTACCTACATTTCCAGTCATTAAGTATGAATTCTGAAAGTCCATCATTCCCATTCCAACAATGTGTATAAAATCTTCAATCACCTGCATTAACTCCACCGAGCCTGGATAGATCTATCGGCAGAAGTTCAGACACACTGTTAACTATAATATCAAAATCTATCCAGCAGCAAATTCAAGCAAAATTTGAATGTCATCAAATGAAATTTGAGACTTAACTGTCAAAATGCTCTTTCTATGTTTCAATACCCAACACAATCACTGCAAAATAACCATTTTGTCATTAGATTCTCATGTGAACAAACACTATTTCCCATGAAGCTAAATGAAATCATCTTTGCACTCAAACTGTGGAATGTTTGCTCTAAGTCACTGCACTTACAAAACAAAAATTAAAAAAAAATAAAAAATTGATCATTACTTTCATTAATGGATAAAGCATTTCATATTCCAGAATAATTGTAATTAAAATATTCTTCCTTCCCGTGGAAGATGTCTTCAATACCTTCAAACTATTGATACAAACAGCTGAATGCAAACCTTACTATGGGCTCTCTAGCACAGTAAACCTTTGTTGCCTTCATCAATATTTAAGTAACACAAATTGTTACTGGCAATAGTATTTTCACTGCTGGAGTAGTAGAATCAGAGAACAGCTGAAGCTGGAACAGGCCTCTGGAGATCATTTAGTTAAACCCCCTGCTAAGAGCAAGATCAGCTCTAGCAGGCTGCCCAGGATCACATCCGGTCAGACTTTAGATGTCTCTTAGGCTGGAGGCCCCGGAGCCTGTTTAGCACTCAATCATTCTCACAGTGAAAAGGTTTTTTATTAAATTTAAATGGAACTTGCTGTATTTGAATTTTTGCCCCCCTGCTTCTTGTTCTGTCACCGGACACCAATGAAAAGAGTCTGGTTCAGTCTTCTTTCCTCCCTCCCGTCGGGAATTTTTAGTATTGACAGGATCCCTACTGAGCTTTCTCTTTTCCAAGGAAATAGTGTAAACTCTCTCTGCATCTCCTTGCATAACAGATGCTCCAGTCCCCTAAACATCTTCATGCTTCTTTGCTGTAATAATTTCATTATGTCCACGTCTTGTACTGGGGAGCCCAGAACCGGACACAGTAAAGTAAAATAAATTGTAGTAGTCTTTTCATTGCCAATGCAACCTCTCAATACGACTTTCAAAATGACAGGGACTAGCACATTTCTAATATAATTTATTTGCAAGGCTGTAAGCCTCCATGATCACAAAAGCATTTAAAATTGCTATATTCAGTAATAATTATGCATCATCAAAACTTCATTACAAGTCAAAACAATTACCATTAAGCATAAGAATTCTGCTCCTAACACATACATTACAAAGTCATTTTCGATTGTTATGCTGTGTTATGAACTGGACAATTTTCAGTAATACAGTATTCTGCAACAGGAAAAGAATGGATGATCTCTTCATGGTGGCTTTTTTCTTCGTATCAATGAGAAGTCCAGATTTCAAACCTATGAGAAATATGCAATCCATTCTTTCCACTACTGGTACTACAGACTCTAAAAAATGCTATAAATTCCAGCATGTTGCATTCCATCTTCATCACGCTTTAGTTGTCTAGATCCATGGCTGCATGGGTCAGGATAGAGAATCTCACATTGTGCTTTGTTTCCTACAGGGATTATTTTATAAAAAATAGGGCAGCAATGCCATTTTTATGAAGAATTTGTTGTGATGTTTATCATCCAAACAGGCTGCAAATGCTGCTTCAGGTAAAGGAGATTTAATTCCCATTTTCCTAGTGGTAGATTACTGGGTATCACGTGTGGTTAGCACACACACTCCTAGATTATGTACTAAGGATAAATTTCAGTGAAAAGGTTTTTTCACCCTTGTTCTTGCACAAAAAACTTTCATAATAATTTCAGCAGAAGCTGTTGAACACTCAGTGTTATAGAGGCACTCTTCATTTTTATATTTCTGAAGTACTGGCTAATCAATAGGATGCTAGCACGTGGTGATGCAGAATACACAGTGTAGCTCCCATGTCTTGAAAGTAGAAACAGTCTAAACCTATGCACTGTGGGCTGAAAATGGTTTGCTGTGTGCAGTGCTTTACAGTGGCTCTTAACAAAAGGCAATTATTAAAGTGAGTGCTGCTTATCTGAATGCCATCTAACCTGTAATTACGGTATCAACTGCTGGCGTTTAATCTAGAGAAAAGGATGTGCTGTGCGTTGCAGCTGGATACTTGATAGAAAGTCAGCAATATGCTGATGGTGAGTAAGATTTTCTTTACAGCAAAGAATCCAGAAAATAGGCTCAGAGATCTATGCTAACAGTAGCTGTGAAGTTCAAGAAAACCACGTGAGCTGGCAAAACAGCCTCTTGGTTTGCAACCAACCATGGTTTCATTACCAACAAAAAGTCAGTTGAATGGCTGAAACCGAAACAGTCACCTTTGCTCTTTTGAAATGAGTCAGTAGTGTTTCCACTAGATTGCATTCACAGTGCATCATGACTTGCACACATCCTTTGCAAGTACCATTCTTATCACAGTTTTCACATAAAAGCTAAAAAAGACTTGGCACAGTATGTAGTATTCCAGTTGTGGCCTCCCCAGTGCAGAGTAGAGGGGAGAATGACCTCCCTCAACCCCCTGGCCACACTCTTCCCTACGCAGCCCAGAATTCCACTGGTCTTCTTGGCGACAAGGGCACACTGCTGGCTCATGGATAGCTTACTATACTAGGACCCCCAGATCCTTCTCCTCAGGAGTGATTTCCAGCAGTGCCACCCCTAACCTATTCTGGTGTCTGGCATTCTTCCACCCCAGAAGCAGGAGCTTCTTGATTCAGTAGTTTGAGATAGTTTGTGTGAATCCTGAAGAACAGCAACCAGACTAGTGTCATGGTTTCTTTGGGTGCCATAGCTCTGGAGTCTGAGATTTAGTGAATTCATCAGCTTTGTCACCAGGCATCTACGGCCCTGCTACTTCTGCATTCAGCTCATCCTGGTGCTTGCTAGGGTTTCTGCTTGCCTAATGGTGCTGTACTCAGGTCTACAAGACAATGAATTACCAGGCAGAGAGAAGGAGCTACAGAAAAGAAGAAAGAATTTGTCTCTACTCCCTTTTTCAATACAGTTTCTTCTACCACTAGCAATGAAGGGAGAGAACTGGAAATTTGTTGTTCCCTCTTTCTCTTCCATGTTCTCACCATTTCTTCCCAGGCGCAGTCATCCTTTGATCTTCCTGGGACAGATGGTGGACACAGCATGGACAATCAGGTAAGGTGGAGATAGAAGACAAGGCTAATAATATGAGGAGTGTTATCCTGTTAGTCCAGTAGTGGGGCTAAAATAGTTGCTTAATATCGTTTCCTTAGTCTTGGTGCTGTTTCTTAAGGAAACTGCCCATGCACGTGTGATTTTGCTGCTTCCATCCACCATCACTAAAGGAAATCACACATTTTGTCTATGGTTGTAGCTGGCTCTTACACAGAGGAACAGAAAAACAGCAAAATTACAGTGGGTCAGCTGCAACATCACAAGTCTATTGCAAGGTTTGAATGGTAGCGGAAGGTCCTGATCTTCCCTTTCTTAGTCATGTTCTAAATACGAACTTACAAAAATGAATTTAACCCTCAAAGACCTTTAAAAATCTATTGATTTATTAAGAACCACATTAAAAAGGAACAAATTTCAAATACCTACACCACACAGTGGCAATGCCCCTACAAGACCAGACCAAAGATCCGTGTAAGCCTTTTACTTGCCTTTGCTAATGGCAAATGGCAAGTGTCTAAGGAAGAGCAAAAAGGGACACGCACCCAGCAATACTGCTTTTGGAATTCTTACCCAGTCTTTAGCACTTTTTTGCCAAAAGAATTTCCTCCAGCAAAAGTGTGATCTTTCCATGAACAGTATTATATTGACTTTTCTTTCATCAATTAGCCTATCCCTCCTTTTAACCTCACGTACTTTCAGCAGCACCAAGTTCTACAACCTGACTTTCTGTAGAAAAAGTATCTCTGAATATCATTCTGAATCTGCCACTATTTCATGTCCTTTAAATATTTTACAAGAAGCACAAGTGAACAGATTAATCATTCCTGCATCACATTCTCCAATCCACTCCTGATTTTAAAAGCTTGTTTCACTTAAGTGCAGTTGACTCTTTATTATACTAAAACATCTTACTTTGTATAACCAGTCCTCATATAGAAACATTTCTCTGCTTTTGACTACTTCCGTAATTTTTTTGTGTATATAACTGTCTGTTCATCCCCATCGTCACTGGTATTTGTATATGAATAAATTTGATGATCTATGATCATGGTAATGAATGTAAATATTAGCATTGTCCTATAATGTCCTTGATATAAGCATGTAGGAAATAATATACAAGCAAAAAGTTGTTTTCATTTGAATTTTAAACAACCTTACCTGTTGCGCATCTTCCCATTTCTCTTTGTTTTCTTCATCTAAGAGGTTACTAATGATTTGAAAGAAGTTCTGAAAAATCAATTAAATAGAAGAGAAAGTAAAATGACTTTCAATGACATAAACAATCATATCCTTAAGTCACCATTAAGAAAGTTTTCCTTTCTCTATTACGGATGCAGTTCTGTGGCCTAGTTTTTGTTAGTGGAAGAGATAAGAAAACAGCATATTAGGCTGGTAAAAGGATGCATATATTTTATAGTTAATTGTTCATTTCTGGTCACATAATCAGGTTCCATACTACTGCTTTGTACAAAATAGGAAAAGTTGGGACTTGCTAAACTTCTAGATATGGCACTGTGCTGTTTTCAAATTACACTATAACCCCTTCTAATGCAGGACCTTATGATTTTGGCAAAGAGTTCTACTAGGCAGAGACAGCCATAGGGGGCCACTGCCTGGGCAAAACGCTTTTTAAAGCATAATATTTCTGCACTTTTCCAGTGCAATGGCATGGAGATGCAGTGGACAGAAATTTCAGCTGTTTAATGTGTTAGGGTGCCAGGAGCAGCCTGGATTCAGCAGCACGGAGCTTGGTGGGGGATCAATTACCATACTAGCAGGCTGGTTCAAAGCTACTTTTCCACTACATCGCAGCCAGGGATTCCTGCGCAGAAAAAGTCTGAGGTTTAATAGCAAAATCCGAGTCCATGGGATGAGATCTATGCCAGAGTAGCTTAGATTGCCTAAAAAACACTCGGGAGGTATAAAGGTTTCTTGAAGATGATAAATTACATATTTTTTCTAATAATGTTATGTGTTCATTAAATTTCATGTTTCTTTTAGTTGCATGAAAACATTAAGCATTAAAATAACCAAAATTTAATAGAAAATATATGTGGAAACGCTTATAAATAATCACAGACTCAAGCAGAAATAAAATATGAGAAATAACTGATTTAATACAGACTTTGTACTTGGCAATAAGTCATGAATCATGTATAGGAACATAATGACAAGAATATCTTGCTTGTTGAGATATTTTTTTTTCACTATTCCTATCTCTGGTTGGTATCATATTTTTGGTGGCAATGGAGGCTGAGATGTTAGAAGATATTTCAGTCAGCAATACTGCTGCTTTGTGAATTAACCAGAGAGACAATTAAATGGCTTTGCTGCTTCAGTGATGAATACATATGTGGTACACTCCAAAACTGTGACAGGAGAGTAGGGGTTAAAAAGTCTTCCACCTATTTTCACTATTCTCTTGCTCATTGCATTAATGCTGCAGGAAATAGCATCACCCTTTGGTAAAATGACTGACGGATATGAAGGCTCAATTTTAGAAGCATTAGGGGTGCAATCTCATGGTATCACTGCTGTAAACACTGGTCCTTCTTGCAGAATCAAGCTTCTTCCCAGCAGGGTTTACTGAACCGGACACTATAGAAAATGTTGTGAAAGCTAGAGCCAAATTTTGAAGTCCTCATTCTTTTCCCAGGCTTTTCTGAGGATAATGCCAGTTACAGTCAGGAATGGATAACTATGTTTTCCTAATTTAATTTCCTTCCTTTCACTGTTTTTATTCTGTAATACAATGGCTGCAGCTCCCTGTTTCAGTCCAAGTTCTTTGACCCTCTCTGCAGGAATAAAATGATCACAAATCCTTTTATACAGTCAGAAAACAATTCTTCACTAGGAGAAATTAATGGATAGCCTTAAGTCACCTCCACTTTGCATCTTCAGCACAGGGAGTGTGCGTGTGTGAGGGGGAAAGGTGAGGGGAAAAAAAGCATTGAGCAATCCTGTTAATACAGCAACGGTCCTCGAGGTTAACACAAATGGGATGATACTGCTCGGACTTCTGTTGGGAGAAGGGGACTGTACAACTCACTGTGCCATCCTGTCCTAAACGGCAGCTCCTTTCCTGCCATCCTGTCCTTAGAAGGTATGTAAAGCACTCCTAGACCAGTTTTGGAAAGCATCCCAAAATGTTGCTTACATTATGCTTATTTAAAATTTTAATTATATACAAGATAGCATTCTTACACAAGTAATAGCACAGTGCTCATCTCACAGCCTCAGTGAATTTCAAAATCACTCCCATACTGAGAGAAAGACCTTGTTTGTAGAATAGTTGCATGACTTGTCTTCCACTATTTCTGCTACCGTATTGCTGTTTTCAGTCTCTGACGCAGGATATCTTCCATATTGTTTAACTGCCTCATACGTGCTTATTTTTCTTCCTGACACTATATATGCAATGTATACACAGACATTGTTGCAAAAAAAAAAAAAAAGCTTAAAATATTCAAAAAAGAAAACAGTCATATAATAAATAAACTGGCACTAGACATGCATACTTTAGGAGCATTGTTTTGCTCTTGGTACTAGTCTGCCTAAAGAAGTGTCATTTTATCAGGTAGAGGCAGCTTCATTTTGAATAATTAGCCTGAAATTTTCAAATCTGATCTCACTTTTATTTCTTCTTCTTCTTTTTTTTTTTTTTTTAATTATGGAGTCTCTGAATCATATCTTTTGCACTATTTGTGAATATTAATACTGGATATAAGCCAGAGATTGCAGAGAATAGAGGAACTATCCAGAAAGATTGAATGTGTAAGAAACAAATATACTCTGACATATAAGCTTTTCCTTTCTCAGTTTTATTGGAGGTGGAAATGTTGATTTTGTATGGACCTTTAAAAATATGATTACCCATAGTTCATTATTTACTTTTCTAACATCGTGTGAAATAATAAACTACGACTTTCAGGGATTTTAAACCTCACTAATTCTTTCCTGATAATTACTTTAGAATAGAAGAACCCTAACACCAAAGAAATTCTATTCTTCATCTAGTGCAAAAACCACAACAGAGTTAGAACAGCACATAGAACTTCCTCAGAAAGAAGAACATTGGCATTTTTCTGTAATTAAATTTCATTTTCACCTTTTTTGTCACTTAGTTTGAAGATAGGCTAGAAAGTATGAAAATACGTCATAGGAAAATAAAAATTAAAGACAATCCTCCAAAGTATGGAAGCGTATGACATATGACACATGTTTACACATGGGAAAATCCCAGTTTCTCAAAAACTGACAGCAAAATTTAAATTTATGTTACTGAGTCAGAATTTCATTTTATATCATAAGAAGTCAGTGACAAGAACATTGCTTAATACATCCCCTGCCCAAAACATATGATCCCGAACACTATGCATCGGGTTTTGTATTTCACCTTAGCATGCAATTTGTTAAACATTTTTTTCAATATATTGTGAGTTTCAGTGCCATTTTCTTTCTTGGGATTTAAGAGTTCTTGGTATTTAGGACTCTAAATCCTGAAACACATCTGTTTCTTTGGTTTCAGAAATCCTACCTTAGTTCCTTCAAAATATCATTTAGGAATTTCTTAGTTCTTCACTTCAAAATGATTAATAAAAGACTATTAAAATAGTACTAATAATATTCGCTAAATTCTACCAGAATAATATTATGAGTTTTGGAAAGAGCTGTACATTGCTGAAAGGAACAGAACTTTTGGCACTGCTGCTAATGCAAAAAGAATCTAATTCTCTCTAATGTATGTAAACTGCAAATGACCTGGTCTGTTAAGCCCATGAAAAACACTTATGCCAAGAAGTTTCTCAGATTTCTGATTTTCTCACAAATCCACAGACTTCTGTAGTGCTGTGAACAATGAATAAGGCACATTGGACTATCACAATACTGACTGCATTAAAAATTTGCAGTAATAACACCCTCTTTAATAGTAAAACTTACTGAAAGTAGGAAAGGATATTGACCCTTATGCTATTAAAAAAAAAAAAAAAAAGGATTGTCCAGCCAAAATGCTTTTTGAAAAGTACTGTTTGAAAAAATATTATTCTGAACTGGCTACAGGTCAAAAGAAGAAATAGTTTTATATGGAAGTTCATTTTTCTTTGTGCATAGAAAACCAAGGAAACTGAAAATATAAAAGCAAACTCTTGAGAACTTAACTCCTGAAAAAATTTCTTTTCCAAGACACTTCCATTATCTGCATACAGATACTCTAAATTTTATTCATAATCTATGCTTACCTTTACACAAAACATTATGAACACATGACCCACATTAATAACTTCATTATTAATTTATGACGATCAGGAAACACTCCTTTTCATAAATAATATCTACATATATCTTCTTAGTACTCTTTTTCAGTGTACCTACAGTCAAAGTTTCAAAAATTCGCAGATACAGATGAAAACAATATCCTGATCTGGAAGTCCTGTGAAATATTTAATGAACATTATACAATGCATTGTGCAGCCCGTTATGTAGAAATAATTATAGTAGTTTTTTGCCTTGTAATATTTTAATTGGCCTCTTGCACAAGAAGAATTAATCTAACATATGAATTAGAAAATTCATATCAAATGTACTATCCATCACTCCTGTGCAATTTTAATGAGCTTTACATATTTGGACTGAAGAAGCAATTACAAAACTAAATGCTCTGGATAGATTTTGAACTGAAATGAACTAGAACAAACAACACTAATGAATTGCCTTATGCAAAAAAAAAAAAAAAACACAAAAAAATTACCTTAAAAAAAAAAAAAAAAAAAAAAAAAAAAACAAAACACAAAAAAATGCAAAATATCTCTATCAATGAAATCAAATGTTGACAGATACCAAAAATTTTACAGAGAAAATATTTTACATTTTTCACTTTCTGTGTTGCTTTGGATAGTTGTCTCATCTAGTCTTTCCTTATTTTACACCTGTAACTTAGTTTTACGTGAACAATGTTTTATATCTATCATTCAGAAGATTTATTTTCCTCAGTGAGTAAAATAGGAGAAATGCAGTATACTGATACAAACTCAATTAACTGAAACACTATCCTTACAATATTTCACTTACCTGCACCCCATCAGATCCAGGTATGTAACTTGCTCTTTTAAATGTGTCTGTAACATTTCTGAGAATTTCCACAGATATAAGAAGGTCCCCTGCATAAAAGTTTTTCCTCTGAGTTAAATCCAATAGGGTCTTAGTTACTTGGGACATGCCATCACCAGCCAACATCCTCTGTCCTTTGGCAAGGTGCTCTTTAATCTGTACCAGGAGAAAAAAATGAATATCAGAACCTACTGTACTAAGAAAAAGGTATGATAAATTATAAATATAAGCAAAAATATTAAATTTTTAAACTATTATAATATAAAAGCCAAAATTAAAAAGTTCATGCTGTTAAAGGGAACACAAAATAGTAGCCTGTGACGACAGAATTATCATCTTTACCAGAAAACCATAGATTTTATGCTGAAGGATTACGAAATGTTTCACCCATTTGCTTCACTTTGGACACCAAGAAATGCCTCAAGAATCCATGTTCTCAAAGGAACTGTATGCGTGGACTGGGCTGCATCACTGCTATGATGTAGCAGGGAACTGGTCTTCCTCAGAGGCAAAGCCATACAGCCACTGTTGCCACTCAACAAAGAAACAAGAGCTCTGAAAGGATTAAATGCCAAGGCAATCGTTATTATAATTTAATTTACTTTAGGGAGGGATACCCTTCATCTCTGCCAGCACATCTTGGCTAGTCTATACAAGAGTGATGGTTTAGATGTAAACTTATTATCACGGAATCACGGAGTTGCAAGGGAGCTCTAGAGACCATCTAGGCCAACTCCGCTGCTAAAGCAGGGTTGCCCAGAGGGCATTACTCAGGGCTGTATCCAGGTGGGTCTTGAAGGTCTCCAGAGAAGGGGACTCCAAACCTCCCTGGGCACCCTGTTCCAGTGCTCTGTCAGCCTCACCAGAAAGAAGTTTCGCCTCATATTCAAATGGAGCTTCCCATGTTCCAGCTTGTGCCCATTGCCCCTCATCCTGTCACAAAGAACCACTAGAAAGAGTCTGGCTCCATCCTCCTTCAACCCACCCTTCAGATCCTTGTCAGCATTTGTCCTGGTTTGGCCTCGGTAGCAAGAAAAGGGCCAGGCGGCAGCCCGTGGGCTCTGCCGCCCCCCAGCGGTGGGGAGAGGATGAGAAAGAAAAGGCAGAC
>VXBW01000909.1:107119-121296 GCA_013400375.1 Thinocorus orbignyianus
GGGTCTGGGATTCATGGGGGACAGTTTTATCAGTGAAGACCAAAGCAAAGAAAGCATTCAGTAGCTCCGCCTTCTCTGTGTCTTCTGCTACAAAGGTGTCCACCTCATTTGTCAGTGGGCCCACATTTTTCCTAGTCTTCCAGTTTCTACTGATAGACTGAAAGAACTTTTTGTGATCTTTAAACATAGTGGCCAAGTTCTGCTCTGCTTGAGCTTTGGCCCTTCTAATTTTCCCTCTGCATAGCTTCACTACATCTTGGTACACCTCATCAGTTACAAACCCCCCTTTTCCAGAGATCGTAAACTTTCCTTTTATTCCTGAGGTTCAGCCAAAGCTCTCTGTTTAGCTGGGCTGGTCTCCTTCCCTGTTGGCTTGTTTTACAGAACCTGGGGATGGCCTTCTCCTGTGCTTTTAAGAGCACTTAAA
Organism: Thinocorus orbignyianus; assembly: GCA_013400375.1. Taxonomy (NCBI): domain Eukaryota; kingdom Metazoa; phylum Chordata; class Aves; order Ciconiiformes; family Thinocoridae; genus Thinocorus; species Thinocorus orbignyianus. The sequence goes on from VXBW01000909.1 coordinate 107,547, forward strand.
AGCATACTTCCTCCTTGAAACATGACCAGTATTCCTTGGCACCTATGCCCTTGAGAACTGTCTCCCAAGGCACACTCAACCATGTTCCTAAGCAGGCCAAGGTCTGCCCTTTGGAAGTCCAAGGTGACAGTTCTACTGAGTCTCCACCTTGCTTCTCCAAGAATTGAAAACTCTGATTCCATGATCACTCTGCCTAAGACAACCTCCAATCTTTACATCCCCCACAAAACCTCTGTTAACAAGCAGCAGGTCAAGTGGGGTGCTTTCCCTTGTTGACTCTCACTAGCTTTGCTAGGAAGTCGTCTTCCACACACTCTAAGAACCTCCAGGACTGTTCCCTCTCTGCTGTGTTGTATTTCCAGCAGACATCTGGGAAGTTGAAGTCTACCATGAGAACAAGGGCAAACAATAGTGAGACCTCTGCCAGCTGTTTGTAGAATACTTCATTAACCTCTACATCCTGGTTGGGGGCATGATGTCTACCTTATTGGCCTTCCCCTTGAGTCTTACCCATAAACTCTCAACACAGTCATTCACTTTGTTCCTGACATTCACATCTGTCCCTAACAGGTGAGTCACCCCACCACCTCTCCTTCCTTGCCTATCTCTTCCCAAAAGTTGGTAGCCACTGGCTGCAGCACTCCAGCTATGTGAGCTGTCCCACTATGCTTCTGTGATGGCAACTGTATCATAGTTTTCCTGCTGTACAATGGCTTCCAGCTTCTTCTCTTTGTTGCCCCTGTTGTGTACATTTGTGTAGATGCACTTCAGCTAGGTTAACTGTCCTGCCACTTTTTTTTGGGGGGGTGAGCCCTGTTTCTCACCAGACCATGCTCAGACCCCTCTGTAGTTTCCAGCCTCAAGTCTTTGCTACCTCGTGGGTCACCATCCCCCACCTCCATGCTCCTGCTAGACTTTAAAAACACATTTTAAAGACAGCAGGGGCCAATTGGTTGTTGGTTTTGGACCACGCACAGCACACATAATTCTCGGTCTCAGCTGCTTTTGGAATGCAAATAATAAATTAAAATTATACCAGTCAAACCCCGGGTTTTAGGCTTTTGAAAGAGTAAAGCAATCTTTTCAGTGAAAAATTTTACAGCTCTCTAGCAGCAGAAGTGGGAGCTGTAGTATACCCTACAGTGCTTTCAGCAAGACATTTTGATTTTTTATGGACACACTGATAAAAGAAGGTCTAGCAAGGGCCCACAGTACCACAGGATTAAATTGTTACAGAAGTAATAATGACTATTTAATAAATTACTATTCCTTCAGAGCTAGCCAGTTTGGTGCAGGTGGTTTAAAGTACCTGAGAATTATTGGCTTTTTAAGTTACAGCTCCATTTGGAACTGTTCTTAAAAAAATGTCAAATCCAGTTAGTTCAGCTTCCCAGTACAAGTGCCTCTCATCCTTTGGGCCCCACCACTCGTACGCAGCATGGTGAGCACCTTTTCTTCACCCTCTAAAGGTCTGACACAGAAGTTTCTTTCCCTGTTCTTCAGCTATCCTTCCAGATCCACACTACCTTGAGTTAGACTTAGCAGCAGATCCTTAGAAGTAGCACAACAAACCTGAAGGTTGCAATGTGCATTAGGTAAGGAAAGTAAGAGAAAATCAGAGCTAATTAGTAGAAAGTTTTGACTGCAGACTGGCAAGCAATGTGCAGGGCAAGGTAAGAATTAGCAGCCTCTTTATTATCATTTTATTACATAGTGTATTCCGTATGTATTATATTATCACATATTACCTATGCACGTATATCATTTATTACATTATGTATTACATGTTTTCTTGAAAGACAGCCTACAGCTCCTGTACATGACTTTAAAATCACAGGCTACTTGCTCAGTTGCTGTAAACTGGTGCAACTCTATTAAAGCAAATGAAGATGTTAAGATTAGTTAGAGCTGAGTATAGTAGACTACTGGCGCAGCTACTAGAATCTTTCAGTGTGGAAATATGGAATATTTTCATCAGAAGTTAGTGTAATGTCTTTTTCACCATGCTGCTGTGCTATGGACACTTTTATATTATGCACTGTCCAAGAATGTTATTTTTGGTCACCACTGTAGGTCCTTGTAGTTCTCCGTGAAAGTCATTTTTTAGTGGTCTCACAGACAGGCTCATTAAATATAAAGTTTATGAGCTGAGAGACAGTGAAATGAAGCAGCTGTTAAAGTGCTTCTTCAGTTGTCAGCCCAATCTCTATGGCTGCATACTTGAAAAATTACTGAAATGTTTGACTGGACTTTGACTCGGAGTCCAACTGTCTTTATACCCTTGATTTATCAGAAGGTATGATATAATAAAAATGCCTTTTTACAAAATCATAGTTCCTAGGCCTGTGGCATTGGAGCGCAAATTTATTACTGCATAATAATACTGCAAATTTAACAGCTAGGCATGGTTTAAAAGGACAGAAAACAATGAAGTCTCAAGAAACCTGTGAAAGATTGAAAAGAATCACTAATTTGAAGAGTAACTACACCATCATCCTTTTTTGATTATTTTTTAGGATGATGTTGGATTCTTGGCTAGGTACTACTAATGTGTCATTAATAGCTTTTATGGAAGTGGGGACGACAAGAACCCAAATTAGGAAGCCTTTGATAGAAGTGAGGAAAGATAGTTTGAAATAAAAATATATACTGAAATTGCTCACGGTCTGCAAACCACTTTGTTTAGCACCTTCACAACCCAGCAACCCAATATTTCCTAAAATATTTTTCATAATGCTTTTCAGATGGAGAACAGGAAGGAATATTCACATGACCTACAAAAGCCACTTGAATTACATAACTGTACTAGAAACCTAAAAGACTTGAGAATGTTGATTCTTCTACAGAACAATCCAGAGCACTTGGAGTCTTATCTTGAATGCTCTGAATCACATTACCTGACATTTGTAGCTTCTAATTTTACCCCACCCCTACCCCCAATAGTTATTAATTAATGATATTGCATTAAACCTACTTTTATAGTTACCAGCACTGAAACTCCAAAAGTTTGGAACCAAAATTATGAAATCTGTGTGCTTAAAGTTAGGCACATAAATTAAAAAGGCAGAAAATATATTTCTGGCAGCTGAAATATTCCCGTAGGTACAATCCTGCACTGAACTGGACTCATGCAGCATGCTGATGTTTAAACTAGAATGTTGTGATGTCCTTGTGAGAAAACTCTTCCTTTCAGATGTGAGAAAAACTTCATTACAGGTTAGTTTTTCTGATTATCTGCAGACAGTCCTTTAACTACTTTAGTGCAGAGTCTAGAAATTTCATTTTACTTTCCCTTAATATATTATTTACAACTTATTTGCTTATTTTCAGGTTGTTTCAAGTGCTCAAGAATATTATTTCATGCATCTTTTAAAAGAAACAGAGTAGAGTCTAAGGATACAGCCGTGTATCTTCGAGTACACATCTGAATGTTTATAATCTAATGCTGTATAAGGGTGTTTTTCTTTTTCTATACATTCAACATTTTATGGAGAAAATCGCTAAAGCAATACAAAAAAAATTTGCACTTTGTCATCAGTGAAATTACTTAGTAGTCTCAATCTAGATCATGACAACAGTCTAATAAATAAACAGTTTCTGCAGAGGAGCAAAATCATACATTCTCTTTGTTAATAATAGAAGAGGGAAAAATTAATTAGTAAACATTATTTCGAGGAAGATTAAGGATATATATTAAGGAAAATTTTTCAGCTATAAAAGAAATTATATACCTGATGATACAATGCAGTTTTCCATACTGGAGACCTTAATAACAGTCAAGAAAAACAAAATGCTGGAATAACACGAGTATAGCTGATTCTGATCGGACAGAAGCTTGGGTTGGATAATCTCATTAATTTCCTTTCAGTTCTGTAATTCTGTAACAAGTCCCTGAAAATATTCTGAAACCGAAGAAATCCCCCGTATAATTTACACCAACCAGAAACATCAAAGTTTAAGGAGTGCCCTGAAACTGAGCTTTTACCTTCCTGCTTTTACCCGCAGTCTGACTCACTGAGTTCCTGCAGACACTGCACCTGAGTCTGCCTCTGTGCTCTCAGATGAAATCTCTGCAACCCTGTGCTTTGAGGAACTTACTTTAAATTTACTGTGATGAAAAGAAGAATGAGGTTTATTTCTCTATGTACAAACAGCTGTCCCACTATCATACACTTCTTAATTTTCTTAGGTAAAGTACTCCTCAAACCAGCCATTTGTCTCTAGAGAAAAGGAACCAGCTTCATGACTCAGAGTCCTGCGCTGCTCTAGACATTATTCTCAGGCAAACTGCAAAATTTCTCTGCACAAATTCTAGAGATTTTGTATGTGCTCTTCATTATGTGGTGAGGTGCACTGGAGAGTCTGAAAAAAAATAATCGAGTATCTGTGGAGGTCTGTTTTTACAAGAAGAATGTGAACAGTTCAGAGGGATGCTTGGTTCCTTCCGTGCCTTCTTCTCTCTTTCACAAGAAGACTCCTATTATTTCACTCAGGAGATATTTTTTTTGGCCAGTTTACCCATTCCATATTTTTTTTCATCGTCATCATCAATACTGTCACTTATTCTAGTCCTTGAGATATAGCCAGCAAAGAGGTGACAGAGAAAGCAATGATAAAGTTTCAGTATTTTGATTTCTGCATGGATTCAACAAAATATCTTAATAGATACTTTGAATAGATACAACTGCTCCATAGTGCAACAAATGGCTCCGGGTATTAGAAGTGAATAATCATTAAACAGGTCACTTCTTTTGGGGTTGTTTGGGTTGTTTTTTACTCCTTATACTTATCCCGTCTTTGTTGAACAGGATTTCTGTTATCCTTTTATTAAATACTGCCATTAAATGCTCCAGTTATCTGTGATTAAATTCTGCTCACGTTGGCATGCTGTGTGAGAGATCTAGTTGTTGTTGTTGTTGTTTCCTTTTTTAACCAGAGGGTATGTCTTCAGGATTAATGTTATCTATATATAATGCAACATGACAAGAGCAAGAGTTGGGAGGGAAAAAAAAAGAGAATGAGGATTCTGTGAGGGTTATTTTCATTCTATGACAGACATAACATTGCTTGAGGTAAAGTTTCCTGGCTCTCCCTGCTGACTGAATGGCTGAGGCTGGAGGTCACAAAGGGACATAATATGAATGAGTTGTCTTTCCTTTTTTTATAGTGCATGGCCATCCTAGTAAGTGTGTGTCCCTAAAACATAAAGCTCTGATTAAGGGCTTCAATTTATACATTTATTTGATTCAACCAATTTATATATTTATTTGATTTTATGGTTCTAGACAGTCATTCCAATGACACTCCTGTTTGCAGGACAAACCAGAATGGTTTCTTCAAGGAAATTAGCATTGCTGGGGAGAGCTGATTTCTGCATGGGAGTCCTGCATTAAGTAACAGGAAAAACAAATATCCTTTGTGCCTCTCATACTTAGGAAATCTGAGATTAAACATGGTAGAGGAATACAACAAATGAAGTAGTGGATGAAAGAAGTATGGGAATGACTGTAAGGGATGCCGTGACTACTGCTCTGCAGCTGGATGCCTAGCCAAATTCCTGCAGTCATTTTGCAGCTGTATGAGAGGGAAGGTTCCTGAAGCTCTGATAGATTTTAATGAAAAATGTCAATTCTTTCTTTATTGATTTCCTAAATTGCCTTCATCTCTTTTTTTTCCCTCTGGCCATACCCTAGTGGAGTTCACCTGTTGGCTGCAGCGTTGGTTGATTTGGAATATCAGTGTGCTCGGGGAAAACTCAGCTGCTCACTGCTGCAGCAGACACAGCAGCAGCAAAAACCACAGGGCACATTGCATTTAACATACAGATTACTCTTTGGTAAGATAAACATGGCAAGATGACTATGGATGCTGAGATGATAGTGGGTCTTTCCTTTGAATGTAACAAGTGGTTATTAAAAGGAGATATTCAAAAACGAAAGAAAAGAATAGCAACTTATCCAGGCGAATTAAGTTGTGATGTGCTTATGCAGAATAGCAGGGAATTGTTTTCTGCCACTGCACAGTATCTCTAAGATTGGAGTTCATGTGTATGTTGGCAATAGCAACTAGAATTTCATGAGTCGAGAAGATACCACAGTAGCTTTAAACACATTTAATTCTCCTAATCTTAAGATCATAATTTCTGGTGCTTGTTGTAATACAGACGGTTATGAAAGGAGCAGCCATTCATTTGGGATTCAGCAGTTGTTTTCTAGCCTACATATTTCTTATGAGTGGCTGAAGTGTTGGATTATTTCCCATCTTTGACAAAGTGCATATTTATTTACAGAGAGTGGAGCAGATCTGCTAGGAGATTTAGAATGCCATACTAACTCTAGAACATGGTGTTGAAAGCACTCAGAAACCCAACATTTCAGTCTGTGCAATGGATTTGGCAGGGTGGAGAAGGCAGAGCTTTCTTATAACCAAATGAGTGCCACCACCGTTGAGCAAACAGTGTTACTGGTCATTAGCTTTTTTTTTTTGAAAGTTGTAATCACAGAATTACGATATGCATAGGATCTCCCATGCAGAACAGGAGATGTTAGTGAGGCAGGTGAAAACTTTTGCCTAACACAATCTCTTCATCAGTTGCTTCCTGAGGAGAGAAAACATTTTGCCATCTTCCTGTCAGGATCTGGAGGTGACAAAACAGAGCTGATTCCTGCAGATTCTGGGCTTCCAAGGGAGGCAAGGCAAAGGAGAGAGATCATTTAGTGCTATAACCTCCATTGCCTATCAAACGCTGTGAGGCTGAAAAGCTGGTGTGTGCCAATAAAAGAATAAAATGGTGAAGAAAGAAAATGTTGGTTTTGAGGCCTGTACATTCAAATCTAGAAACCTAAGCCTGGCTGCTTTGCTCTGCAGTTATATAAAAAGAAATCAAGCACTAAACCAGGAAAAAAGGAGCAGTAAAATTTTTAGGAGGTAGCCTTTCGTTCCCCAGAGTACAGCAGCCATTTAACTGAGGAGGCCGTGAGCAGGCTGATATGCTGCCCTTGTAATATAATGTGGAAAAACAAAATCATCTCTAATGAGCTGCAGCTGAACAAATCATTATTCACCTCAGAGTTCTGTTTATCAAATTATATTTTAGCCAAGCACTTGCAAAAATGTGAATAACACTGCTGTGGTAAAAAGGGGAAAAAATGACAGTATGAACTAGAAGCAGCAGAAATGCATTTTCACGGCTCTGTTATCGGGTTATTATGAAAAGATTCACCTGCCCTTTCCCATGCTTTTTCATAAGTGCTAATATCTTGACATCAGTGTGATATTTCATATGCAGATTTTTCCTTCCTAACACTGAAGAGTTAAAGAGCTTTTTCCTTTTTCCAACTTCCTCTTTCTAATAGCAAAGCAGCCCAGTTTGCACAAATGCATGTTTGATTTGGGTGTTGTATCACTCAAATTGGTATAATTAGTTCCTTACTCTCATTGAAGCAAACAAATGTAGAATTTCACCATCCAGGTGCTACATAAGTTTAGAAAATAAGCTGTATTAGCAGAGATTTTCTGATAATATTGGAGATGGCCTTCAGAAACAAAGTACCTTGATGACAGGCTTTAGTCTTATGCATGAGCATAGTACAAATCTCTTCTAAACTATAGTGTCCAAAAGCCATTTAGAGGAAGTCTCACTTCAGACAAAAGGGTTAAAGTGACCTCATCAGTGTTACCTATATTTTTTAACAGAGCCTTCACAAAATTTTCTTTTTTCCTGATTCAGTAAATCCTATAACTCAGAATGCATGCATAGTAGAGTAGAAAACAGAAATAGCCATATGTATTCAAGTATGTTCTCCATGTACACAAAAGTTTCTGATGCTCCAAGGTAAGATCTTAATCATTAATGATTTTCATTAAAAATGGTCATGCAGGTTTCAGATATTCATTTCATGAAGATCTCATAAGATATGAAAACTCATTGCTCTTCCATACCAAACTATTTTAATGTAATTTTCACCTTCCCCATTAGCTTTGAGTCAAGTCTTTTGCTTCTTGGCTTGGGGATTTTTATTATTATTTTTTGGGGGAGTTGGGGAAGAGGCTGAGTGGTTGGTTTATTTTGGTTTGAGTTTTTTGTTTGGTTTTGGGTTTTTTTGGTTTTGCTTTGTTTTGTTTTTCTGTTGTTGTTGCTTTCTGGTTTGTTTTTTTTTCCCCTAATTTAGGTGTCAGAGAATAAATGAAGTCTTCAGCTATCCCTCTCAGAAGCAGTTCTTGATACAACGGATGATGCGGGATATTCCTAACTCTGGGTCTTGCTTATTAGTCTTCTTGTCTGTAGAATTTCAAATTTGATAGGTTTTAGGGGAGTATGAAAATGAAATTAACTCTTATTTGAGGCATTTCATTTGAGCATCTGAGGTAGGCTTCTGGGTTTTTAATCACCAATTCTATTCTTGATCCTACAGTCACTCACACCCAGAACAAATATTTGAATTTCTTATTCTCATGAAAGAAGGGTGCCAGATACCATTTGGTGCTCATTAGCATGGTCTTAAATCATGTCAGGGAATATGCTAACAGATAAACAGTTAGGCAGTGTAGAAGACTGGAAAGGCAGTGTTCAAGCTTTAAGCAGTCACCTTGTTTAATTTGTTTACTAGTATAACTATAAACTCAAAGGCAGTATTCTCTGGCTCCTAGCACATGAAATGCTCTTCTTTAGGGAGCGTTTGGTTGGAGGCAGCAGCGTGTGAATTCAGTTACGTGTCTTCTGGGATGATTTTGAATTCTATGCGGCTTGTTTGGAGGGCAAAGAGACAGGGACCTGTCTCTATTCCTCTAGGTGGGCGTGCTCTGATGTATGAAGTATTGTATGTATATCAACGGCTCTACAGCAACTTCAGAAACATCCCTTTTGAAGGTTATACACCTACTCTTGTTTTATGGATTTCGAGTTAGTAAAGAAAGTTCATACTCTGATTTTATGGGAAAATTCACAGAACTGAGTGATATGCCTCACTACTCCTAATATGAGTTGGAAAAATAACATTGTTGGCAAATCAAGAACACTGAGGCATCTCATAAATGCTTTCATTAGCACACATACTCACTATAGCAACACCGTCTGTCAGCAGTTTCTTTATAAAGCCCTATTTCCAGAGACTTAAAGAGCTGGCACATGTATCGTGGGGGGACAAGCTTACATTTGCAGGGCAATGACCTTATAGGTCTTTACCTCTATTTTCTACAATTCTTTAAATATGCTGTGTTGTTCACTTTGAGAAGATGTAAGATGTAAGACAAGCTCATTTTCTCTGTGACCAGCTCCCAAGTGTAAAAGAAGTCCACTTTCTCCTTTAATTTGTATGCTTATAAACTAGCCTGAAATTTTGTGCAGCAGTAAGATGATGGCTAGATGCTTCTGTAATTTAAAAAAAAAAAAAAAAAAAGCTTTAGGATTTTTAAATGTTCTTTGGCAAAAGATAATTTCAATGTGTGGTCTAATTGTATGTAATATTTTAAAAAAGGAAACATAGAAGAATAGATACATCTGATTAGGGCTAGAAATGCCTTGTTTTGTTCAAGACTCCTTCCTGCCAGACAGACTTGCAGCTCTTCAAAAAACATCAGTGCCTCACCAAAATTGGCCAGGTAAGTCAAGCCAGTGAATAACATGAAAGAGCATTTATCACTGTTTGAATTGCTTATGAATTACTTCTAGCAATAGCATAAAAAGAACAGGATGAATATCACTACAGAATCAGTGGCACAAGACGCATAGATCAGAGGATTAAAACTCCAAGGGAATGGTCTACTATTCAGGCAATTCAAGAAAAATAAACTCTTTAAAATATTTCACAATATTTTAAATATTTCAAAAGAGTGTCATATTTATATGCAAAAATAGCAGGTAAAATTTGCTTGGCTTTGAAATACCTCAATGTTTTCAATCAGAAAACATTAATTTTTTGTTCTGAAATATCGTATTATTAATATTCAAAACCAAAATTCAAAACCCAAACAGATTCTAAGCAAATTAAATAAAAATGTATAGCTGTCCATACACATAAAGCACATTTAGACATACTATATGCAGCTCTTGCAAAACCATAAAATATCTAAAATATAAAAATGCAAAACAGTCACAGTCAACTTAAGTTGTTTTTTTTTTCCCCACATGAACACCAAAGGGACAGAGCAACATGCAGACAGCTCTATAAAGTAGGGAACTTTCTTTGTAGAGGAGAACACTGCTTTGACAATTTACTCCATGTTATTTTAAGGGTAATGCTTTCTTTGGATGACACTGAAACTGAATCCCAGGCCTCAATTAACTTGTCATCTAATGAAACAGAAAAGCACTGCAGAAGAATTAATCAAAGTCTCTTCTAAGTGGGAAGCCAGGTTGCAGGAATGCCAGCCAGGCTACCACTTTTCCAGCTACCAAAAATTTTTAAAACATGCTACAGAAGCGTTGCACTTGGTTGGGAAGTTACGAAGCACACAGCTGCATTGGTGTCCCTCTGCTCAGCAATTAACAGAGCAGTGGCCTTTGGGAAAGGAGGCAGGCTAGTGACAATGTCCCCGTCCTTCTGCACTGACCTTGCTGCCTGCACAATTGTTTCATGTATTCTCATTTCTCTTTCCAGCTGCAGTTGCTGTTGTGCAGTTTTCCCTCCCTTCTTAAATATGTTGCCACAGAGGTGCTGCCACCATCACTGGTGGGCTCATCCTTGGCCAACTACAGCTCTGTCTTGGAGGTGGCTGGCATTGGCTCCATCAGACATGGGGAAAGCTTCTGGCAGCTTCTCAAAGAAGCCACCTCTGTGTGTCGTCGTCCCCCACTACTGAAACCTTGAAACCTTGCCAAACAAACCCAATACATGCAGGCAAAAACCATTGTAAGGAGAATATTTAAAGGAGCTCTTCCCACAATAGTATTAACCTGTCTGAATGCTTTGGCTGGGGAAATAGAATATAATCAATATATCTAGCATGTAGCACGATAGTATATTCATAATGCAATATATACAATGTATTACAGCTATCCATGTTAATATTTAGACAGTAGATAAATGTATAATGCATATGCTTTGCAAAGTTTACTTTTTCCAAGACACTGCAATAGCTTCACTCTACAGTAATTTCCTATTGTGACATTTGAAGCTGAAGTTCTGAATTTGATAGCAGAAAGGAATACCATTTCAGACTTCCAGGCGTGCAAATAAAGAGTTCAAGTTATTATAAAATTACTCAGCAAGTCACTCATACAGTAAGCCTCATTTATTTACATCTCATTATCTAATAAACCCAAATATGTGTGTTCTGTGTGACCCCTATAAAAATTTCATACAGTGGACACGAAAAAAGGAATCTGATTCATTTTTCCACTTCTACAGTAAGACAAAGCTGCTTTCACTCAAACACCACCAATATAAAAGACCAGAATAATATACGTGAATATAAATTATACTTTTTAGGTCTATTTTTCTCATGGCATTTCTTACGAGAAATCTGACTTGAGAATAAATAAGTGAGGCTTTTTCACACCAATAATTAGTAATGAATAAACAGAGCAAGTACTAAAGCTGGCTTTGCACCTACTGAATGCTGCAAGTGTCTGTACTCATTTGATATGCATCTAGCAAAGCTTGGATGTTCCCAGAAGGCTACTCCATGAACACTGAGAGAGCAGCGTCTGCTAGTGGTGCCTGTAAGTCACAAAGACAAAATATTTATGTAAGTGAGAGCAACTGGAAAGAATGAACCATATCTAAACTACGGTCCATGCTATTTCAAAAGCACGCAGAGAAACAATTCCATGCAACGATCACCAGTATTTAGAGAGTAGTATAAGATTCTGAAACATGCTTCAGCATTCACTTGATGGATTTGTAGTAGTAATTCCTGGATTAAAAAGATTTATATGTTTTGCTTAATTTTATCACTTTGCCTGTTAGGTCCTGTCAAACTAGTTTCTTCTTAGCTTTTCCTTTCTAGCTATAATGCATATATGTATGTGGATACACATCAATACACCACAGACCCATGCATATGTGTAAGCTCTAAGAGAAATGGTATATGGATATATACACTATATGCATGTACGTGTGTATGTGTATGTAAATATGTGCTGTTCATGAAGATATATTCACATATATACATATAAACATATTTGTACGAGTGTAATAATCATTACATCTAGAACACAATGCAAAATTTTCTCCCCTTTTTATGACCATGTAATTTCAGAGCAATACAGTACCTGTGGCATTGAGAGGACATCGATTGAACGCCATGTCCCCAGCTGCGGTCCTTTTCCACACCATTGACATCAAATAGTCTTCAGGACATATTTCATAAGGTGCTACCATTTAGAGATGAGAATAGAAATAGAAATATTAATGTAAAAGGTATTTTATATCAGAAAAGTCAGGCTTCAATCTTGTCAGAATTTTTCCTGATATGTGTGTGTTAGCATCGTTTTGATTTAATTTAAAGAAGTACACAAATGCAAAAATCCAAACCCTGTAATTACTGTATATCTGTCTTTGTGATGGTATTTATTTCATACAGTCTGTTTCAGCAAATACTCTTTAGTTTGTAACTGCAATGCAAATAGGTGTGAATCTTCTTGTTGCTGTTTTTGTTCAATAACATTAAGCATCTGTGAGAAGACGATGATACTTAAAATGTTATAAGCTGTGGTGCTTAAACTAAAATTTTTAAAGATTTTTCTAAAACTGAAACTGTATGTGAAAGAACGAGTTCTGAATCTACAGCTGAAACATTTAATGTGCTAAAATTATCAGATGAGAGCTGTATATTATAAAACCCCCAAAGCAGGCTATTTCTTTGAAATGTGTTTCAGTACAAGTTGGAAATTAGGCAAGTATAGTCAATACTGTGGGACTGAGTGGCTATAAAACAAAATGGCCTTTTTACTGGTTATCACAATAACATTTAAAAAATACTTTCACAGTTCTGCGGTAAAAACTGCATGGAGAAAAAGAAGCTTCTGCAAATTCTTCTTATTTTATTTGCACGTGATCATGGCTTAAAGAAATCTTTTTCTATTTTTTACTGTAGATTCCCAGTTTATGATTGTTGAGAAAATTAGATTAACACAACAAACATCTGGCTGATGTCATCTTACAAGTTAGAGAACTGGGAAATGTTAGTTACTGAAATCTAATTCATCCCACGTTCAGCAGATAAAAGCTTTGGTTTGTTTAAAACTTACATGTATTTCAGGAGAATTGTAACCCCACTGTATTACAGCACAGTGGTTACAAAACAAGAAAATCAAAAAGAGAAAGGAAATTCTGTCACTATAGCAGCTGGCTGAAAAGACAGAAAGCATTTACCCTGGACTTCAGGAGAGCAGACTTTAGACTCCTGAGAGAACTGATTGGCAGGGTAGCATGGGAAAAAGTACTGGAGGGGAGAGGAGCCCATGAAAGCTGGCTAGTATTCAAGGATCATCTCCTCCACGCTCAGGAGAGGTGCATCCCAAAAAAGTAGTAGTCAGGCAAAACAGCGAGAAGGCCTGCGTGGATGAGTAAGGAAGTATTAGATAAGCTTAAAATCAAAAAGGAGGCCTATAGTGGGTGGAAGGAAGGACAGGTGGTCTGGGTGGAACATAGAGGAACTGTCCGAGTGGTCAGGAACCGTATTAGGCAGGCAAAAGCCCTAAGGGAACTGAATCTGGCCAAAGACATCAAGGACAATAAGAAAAAATTCTATAGCTATGTCAGGAAAAAAAGGTAGGACTAGGGAGGCTGTGGGCCCTCTCCGGAAG
>VXBW01000909.1:122009-179161 GCA_013400375.1 Thinocorus orbignyianus
CAGTTCTGGAGTCCTCAACATAGAAAGGACATCGAACTGTTGGAACAGGTCCAGCACAGGGCCACCAAGATGATTAGAGGGATGGAGCACCTCTCTTATGAGGACAGGCTGAGAGAGCTTGGACTGTTCAGCCTGGAGAAGAGAAGGCTCCGGGGAGACCTGATAGCAGCCTTCCAGGATCTGAAGGGAGCTCCAGGAGAGCTGGGGAGGGACTCTTTGTCAGGAAGTCTAGTGACAGGACGAGGGTTAATGGTTTTAAATTGGAAGAGGGGAGATTTAGATTAGATATTAGGAAGAAGTTCTTTCCTGTGAGGGTGGTGAGGCACTGGAACAGGTTGCCCAGGGAAGTTGTTGATGCCCCATCCCTGGAAGTGTTGAAGGCCAGGTTGGATGGGGCTTGGAGCAACCTGCTGTAGGGAGAGGTGTCCCTACCCATGGCAGGGGGGTTGGAACTTGATGATCTTTAAGGTCCCTTCCAACTCTGACCATTCTATGATTCTATGATTTCAGTGATTTCACCTGTGGAAATCTCTAGCAGAGGCAGGAACAGACTAAAGATTTCCTTCATCCTGTTGCCTACCCTTAAAACTGTCCATCTTCCCTCTTTTGTACTTCTGCTGACGGAAGACTGAGGTGAGTGAGGGAACTGAGCAGGCTTTTGCACAAAGCTGTACCTTCTCTTTGTGGAGCACAAAGAATACCTTGCAGGTGGCTCAGTAATATTAATATGAATCATGACTGGGCAGAAATGGAAGGCAAGAACTGTAGTTTTAAGATTTCTGATTGTGAATAGAAATAAATAACAAAGAAAAAATACTCAACATTTGTCTAGGAACCAAGCTGTTTGATAAGCCGACTCTCAGATAGTTCTGAGCCTGCCTTTTTAAGTGCTACTTAGATTCAGCTTCCAGGTGTATCTGATGTAATTTAGTCCCTGCCCAAACAATTTGAAGAGAATCACAGACTGACTATGAATAAAATCTTGTATAATATTTACATAATGCAGAATGCAAGCTACAAGAAGCCCAGTCAAGATTTTCAGTCAGCCAAGTGAACAGTTCTGTTGGCAAAGTATCTTTTTAACAGCGACTAGCATGATGCAGAAAGATTTCATTCTCCTTTTGCTCCCACAGTTTAAAATCAGCTATAAACTTTCTGTTGGTCTATAGACATGTGGTTCATACAGATATGTGCGGATTCACCCACTTTACAAATATGTTACACAGTTTTACAGAGCTGAGGATCTAGTCTTGCACTAATGGCAAAGAAATGCTAATATAAGAAAAGAAAATTATTAATTACCATCTTAGTTTAGCTCATGTTTCTCCATGACTTACACAGAAAAACAAACCACTGATGCAAAAACAGCTTTTCTGGACTATTTTAGGGCTGTATAGTACTTTTCAGTCTTTCTTGGTGTTTATAAAATATGAATTTTTATATAAAATTAGGAAATTTCGGTAAGTTATCCACTGTCTACATTTAAATCTGAGATGTTTTAGTAACCGTCAGTCTAGAAGCAGATAGTTTGTATCTGTTATTGATGTCTGATATTCTGCAGAAGTATAGCTTCTTGAAAGGTGTTTTACATTACGGTTTCTACAAGCATACTGATTCTATTCTAGAATTAATCAAGTAAATCAATAAATTTATCAACTCACAAATGAAGCTCTGTGTGCATTTGACTTTTAAATATGTCTAAAATATATAATATATAAATATCTTTGAAAATTGGACAACAGCAGCATGGTTGTACTTTTAAATGTATATTTATGTATTTTGAATTATTTCAAAAAAAGGTTTTATAAGCAGAAGCTGATTGAACTGAATGTCTGCTTACTGAGAAGATTTACATTAATCTTCCCTTAATATTGTGTTTTTATCGAGGAAGTCTGAATTAACTATGGAAATTATAATCTGTTTAGGAATCCAATACAAATACTGTTTTGTACTGCTTTTTATATAACGAATATTTTATTAAAATTACAGAGATCATTTAAGAAATTACATTTGCTTAACTTTTCCAGTATATTGTTCTGATTTTAAAACTACAAAGAGTCCTTTTGTTGTTCTTCAAATGTAATGAGATTCATTGTTCTATTGTACTGCAAATACCTCGAAAACTATTCTTTCATGGCTGTCAAGGAATAAACATACCGCCTATGAAAATGTGGGCTTGATGACATAAAATTCACATCTGATATATTTCCCAGTTCCTGACCCAAGGCACCCCTGCCATTTAAGTCCTTTCTCTGAACAGCAGAGAACATTGCCATCAGGATGTCCAGAAGTCAGAGAGATTGGTAGATTGACTTTCGCTGCTTCCTGTCTTGCAGTTCAGAACACGTACTTTCCAAAGTGAACGCCTAAGACATCCTACATTATTACAAACTACATTATTAGTTTGTTAACTAACTCTTATCCAAGAATGTATTCTTTTACTTTAGGACAATGTGTATTTACAGATATATATCATCAGATTCACCAGCTGCTCTTGTTTATTCTTCACTTTTTAAGAAGCTCAAAATTACATTTTTATCAACTTTCAGTGGGAACGACTTAAGCTTGTTAGGAGGGCAAAATAAAAATTGCACAAAGAAATATATTTAAGCATTATATTAAAACAAGAAAGAAGTGCCTTTTTGACTTTAAATTACTTCCCTTTCTATAAAATGTTGCTCGTGTTCATTCGTTCTATACAGTACAGTAAGGTTCACTTTTTCCTTTATCTTTACCACACTGAAATTTACCCCAAATGTATTACAAAGATGTCTCTTGTGCATAGTATAAAAGGAATTCTGTGATTTACAAAACCAGCCCTGATATTTTAAGACTGCATTCAGAGACAATTTCTGTAGCAAATGATTGCAGCCCCACATAATATATGTATATCTAGGCAATAAAATATTTTTCTGATAACTTCCTATACGGTAGCATTTTGATTTATTTGAAACAGGATGCACTGCTCATATATCCAATAAGGATACCTAACACCTAGCTACATAAACACAACTCTACAGCAGTGACTTGCCTAAAGAAAGGCCATATATGGCTCTTTATGGCTATTGCTCTATGGATATTGATTTCGTCTGTCCTAAAGCTGACCATTAATGTAAGCCATACTGTAGTGTAAATAATAGCAGTGATTATATTTGCATCTCACCGGGACACCTCTGCTCACTGCACTGTCTAACTTCTTCTCCTGTTCCTTCACACTGTTGTCCAGTCACGGCGGCACCTTGGCAGATCCTTATCCGTCTCTCCCAGCCACCATCACAGGATTTGGAACAGCCACTCCAATGGCCCCACTGGTTCCACTGGCCATTTGCTGTTTTGAAGAATATAGTTAAGAGTGGTGACATAAAGACAGTCACAAGGAAAGATATATAGGTTATTCTTTAATTGAATAAAAGAAGAAAGCCCCCCAGATACAACAGAAGTGGTCGACAAAGCTGCGTGGAAGATGGGGAAGTCTCTACTTGGCTCCTAAATTTGGGATTGTTGTCTAACTGGTTCACATCTTGAGATAAAATAAAATGAGTTGGTGCACATTAACTTACATTTAGACTGTGAAACAGACATTTTGTATTTTTTTTCCACATACTTGTATAGTGTTGTTGTATGATAACGATACCCATTTACAATGTGGATAACTACCCTTTAAAAAACTAAATAAAAACATTTTTACAGGTGATATTTTAGGAGCTTGATTGTTACATTCTCTGACAGTGCAAATGAGGCTTAAAAGTTGGTATGAATCTAATTTACCCAACCTGGAAGGCTACTTTTATACTGCCAGAGGATCATGAAGTAGTCTCAGCGTAAAAGAGCATCAGTTCAAACACTTTCTAGGATCGTGAGACACTTTATCAAGATTTTTAGGCTTCAGACATGTCTTTCCAGAACTGGTGAATGTAATTTAAACGGTGATAGAACTGAAAAGCTGATATGCAGCCCAGCATGCAGTCTTTCCAGGTGCGCCCTTCAGATTTTTATCTCCGGGTGGCTCATCAAATAAAAAATAGCAAGGCCCCAGGCCTTCCTCTGGAGGTGACTGCTCTGAGGGGCTGGTGGCGTCCCCTTGGAGCCTGCTAGTGTTCCCCAGGTCCCAGCAGGATGGGTCCTGAATCCCTGCTGAGCAGGAGAGGTGGAGCGGCAGCCGCCCTCGCCCGCCAGTACTCACCAATGCACTCAGGGTTATGGCACTCCCGGCTCTCGGCCCAGGGCCCGCGGCACTCGGAGCCGCCGTGGGCTGCCGCCGTGCACTGCCGGCTCCGCTGCTGGGTGCCGTTGGAGCAGGTCACCGAGCACTGGCTCCACGCACTCCACTCCTGCCACTGTCCGTCCACTGCCGCAGCAGGCACAAAAGAGATGGACACAGCAGAGTTACCACCTAAGCCGGGCATGGCCCTCGTGGCGTCCTTCTACCTCAGGGGCTTTCAGCTCCGAGCGTCGCCCCTCAGACCTGAAGAGGTTTCGCTTCTTACAGCAACCAAAGACAGCGACTGCCACTATGAGCCACTTCAAAATCATTTAAAACTGGTTTAGTTTTTCTTCAAGGAAAGAACATTTCACTTCCTCTAATTATACACCGATATAACACAAGATAAATTATGATTTTTTTTCACATACCGTGCTGTTCAAAAGGCCTTATTATAAACAAGGCCCTAATAAAAAGACTAGCCCTGTCTTTTTAGGCAAAAACAGGGGCCATTCTTGTATCATGTAAATGCTGAGCCCTTCAAAGTGCTTTATTACAGCTGCAGCAACCTCAGATGGATGAGTTTATAAGATTATTGGTCCTACCTGTTAAATAGCTCTCTTTAGTTGAATGGGGAAAGGAAAAAAGGAGTTACCACTTTGTCTCACATTCAGTCTCTGTTCTCTGTACTTATAATACTAAATGTACTTTATCATTCATCCTCCCTGTAAGGTAGATGTTCCCAGTTCTTCAACATCCTTTTGAGATAAAATGTAGGAGGACAGAAATAGCCTGCCTTCCTCCTCAGGTCTGCTTCCGCATTTGCATATTGCATAATCTTTTTTTCTGAATTTGTCAAGTTGAATTTTTAAACAATGTAGATATGGTGACCAGTTCTGTATCTAGTGTTTTGTATTAGCCTATACATTTGAGTCTGGATGAATATTCCCATGAGTAAAGGTTTAGGACTGCTATTTTTAATTTTGTATCTCAGAAAACAAAAATATTTAAAGATGGAGATAAATGAAAATATTAAAAACAAAAAGAAAAATAAATAAACCAGTTAAGTTCCCAAACAATTGAAAAATTATATGGTCTATAGCAGATAATAGGAGTAGAGAATAGTTTTGAAAATGAGTAGCATTATGAAACGTGCTAGTACTGATTGTGCTAATTCAGAATTCTGCTTTCATGCAATATTTAGCAATCATCAAATCCTCGTTGCACCCACAGTTACCCAATATAAACTCCAAATGTATGTTGCAATCCAATTTTGATTAATACTTGTCCTTGAAAACCTGGTTTTATAACTACTATTGCCATAAAACCACCACCACTGAAAATGAGTGACTTCACTTGGTGCACTTTCCAACCCTCAATTTCAGAATTCTTCTAAAAGAGGATAAGAGTAACAGCTTCCTAAGTTGATAGTGTTAACAATTACAGCAGGAAGCAGAATCTTTAAGTTACTGATTTAGCATGCTGTGTCTGCATGAGTGCACCACTGTTCAGTTAAATGTGGAGTTGAACTATTTTACTGTTGTCTGACAGTAACCACAGAACATTTCTAACAGTTCAAAGATACAATCTGTGTCTCTAATGCCCAGGACGTCAGCAATCAATGAATTAAGAGAGTTTTTGAGGCTTGTTCCTAAAGTTCTATACTAAATATTCTATGTAATGCCTGATTGTGAACCACTTCTCAATAGATATGTCTCTCAAGCTATGAAGCTACACCCTGATAGTTTATTTAACAGGAAATGGAAATCTTTCCAAACATGGAAGCTAGTTGCATTGATTAATCATAAAAGCTTTATGTGAAGAGGAAAACATTACGGAAATTACATTTCAATTCACCCTCTTCAGTTGTATTCATTGCTATATAGTATTATCTAGGGTAGGAATGATCAAATCAATTATTACAGTGTCTTTGGAGAAAACAAATTCTGTGGTTTTTCATATATATTTCATACATCTCCCTTCTTTATCTTTCAGAACAAAAAGTGTGTCAGTTTTCTATTTCAGAAATACTGTTAAAAGACTAAAGAATTCAACATGAAGATTCCCTTATAAAATTGAACATTCAAATTGCAGCAAAACTTAACATTCAGCAATAATTTAGTTACTTTTAAATGTAAACAGTATCTAACTGCCTCTGGTGAAAGTATTTTAGCTACAAATGACTGTTCAAAATCCAGAACTCTCAAATAACAAATGACTACTTATTTTGACAGATTAGGTGCAATATCTTTTGAGTTCCTTTGCAATACTGAAGTGAATGCATTAATTTCTTCACTGCTATTTTTATTTGGCATTTGTCTTGTTATCAAGTCTGCTTCATGCTTATATATCATGTTAATTACTTTTGTGTGGGCATGTGCAAAATTTCACAGCTGCCAACTTGGCCAAAAACTGGATTAATTCAAAATTTTTGTAGCTGCCTTCAACACTAAAACTTTTCCACAAATTTTGTTCTGAAGTTGGAGTATGCTTTGCTGACCAGAAGAAAAGCAAAGCTCAAGTTTAATAAAAATCTAAGAAATTTAGTTTTACTTCTGTGAGGCACTAAGTTCCACTTTTTCCCTTCATCTCTCTTTTCAGATCATCAACCAACTATTTTTTAAAGAAATGTCCATCAACTCTTTTGAGGAGGAGCTCTGGTCATGAAGAATCTATTCGCAGTAGTATTGTGAACTGTGGATATTCAACAAGCCCATTGCAAGGGCAACCTTCACACTGTCATACAGAACTCACACAACAAATTTCTCACGCTACAGCTACCTGACACCTTGTCAATACTCAAGTGTCACAATGAGTTCAATAGTTATATATTTAATGTTCTTTATGGTTATTGAATTCATTTTAATACTTGGGTATTATATAGATACATATACCCATGAATGTACATACAAACACAATATTTAAAACTTTGATCAAAATTAATCATGACCTCTGGGACAAAAAATTTAAAAGAGTAGATGACCCTTTTGAGTCAGTTTTAATTTCAGTGGAGGGAAGGTTTAACATGAAGTCCATGAACCGTTTACTAGATTAGGGGTATTTTTTTGAAAGTGGTTTAGCAACTTGCTCCCAGAAATGGGGCATGCACTTAAAATTCTTACCATAAGGGTTTAACTAGGATTCAAATAATGCCCTAGCTTTTGTCAGCCTTTCCCTCTGCATACATGTAAATAGTACACATTTAAAAAGAATAACTAAATAACAATTAAAAATTTCTGATTTCCCAAGTATGTTTCTTAAACAATGAATAAATAATGACAGTGAACTTCCAAGCAACCATCATTCAAACAGATACAGTGGATGCAAACTGTGTGCCCTCTGAATGTCTCCCTTATATGTCAGAATTATAGAGGTGCTTGCCTTTTGGTTCTCCAAGACCTATCTTGAATCAAAATTTCCTACTCAACATGCTGCACCCTACAAAGATGGTGTCTTGAGGAAACTAATAATTGTTTGCTTGCGCCGTATCTTCACCAGAGTTACCATCCTGATTATATCCTTTAATCACTACGATCAGAACTATCAACATTAGCTGGCCTACTGCCCTTGTGTAACTTTTTATTTTCTGTGTGCAAAGGGCAATAAAAGAAATCACAAACAACCCACATTGAATGCACTGTAACAAAACAGAGAATTGCTGTATGAGCTCACCAGGGCAGAGTGCAATATTGCAAGGTTTATGTTGTGTTTCAGGTCCATCACATGATCTTCCCCCATACTGGGGAGGTATACATGACCTTGTCCTAGTTCTTTGGCCTCGACCACATGTGAAAGAACACAAACTCCAAGGTGACCATTCCTCCCAAACGCCATGTACTGCAACAAACCAAACAGATTTTAACCAGAAGCACAAACACAAGTAACAGAAAGATTTCAAAATAAACAAGACCAGTATTTCAAACAGGAATTACTTTGCCAAATTCAAGAAAATCGGTACATAGGTAATCTTTAGCACTGGCAAATAAATCCTTTATAAAATATAGTTATTTTCAGTTTTAATTTTCTCCAAAATATATTTAGCTTCAAACCATTTTCTCTAACCTTTAAACTAATCTCACTACCACATTTTCTTTTCTTTCATTCTTTTAAGAAAGATGACTTCACTTTGCAAAAGTTAGTTGTGATAACTTTGGTGCCTGAGATATCTCTAATAGACTTGATTTTCAGGAGACCAGTCTTTATGAAAATGAGGCATATACATTATATCTCGAGGTAACTCTAAAAACTTGAAGCAATCAAAATTAACCTTCCTTTGTAAAATATAGTAATAGACACAATAATTTCTTACTGTGTCACTGTAATAAAGTGGGGTTATTATCTTCCAATTGTTTCACTTGTTTAAATGCCAGTGGAGACAGAGCAGCAGATGTGGTTGATTATTTTCCTCAAAAATTCCGAGACCACATAAGCAAAATAGATTTGCACTATGTCCTTACCTATTCATTCATTTATCATACACAGTAATACATGCATAGCTCTACCTTAAAAAATGTACACTCAACAAAATTCAAACACCTTCAGAGTACACGATAAATTACAAACACATACCAATGTATTTATATGAAAGTGTTTAATAAAATTAATATAAAGAATAATGGAAGATGCATCTTTCTCTACCTTAATTTTTTTCCATGGTAGGAGAAACTAATATACAATACTCAGATGAGTTATACATCATATACGTTCTTTTATCAGAAAGAAATTGAGTTAAATGTTCAGAAAATTAAAGTAGTTAAGCACGTACTGGTAAGACAACTCCATGCATCCACTGGCGAAACAGCTCTTTATAAAATGAAAAATGCTGCAAAACAAATTTTAGTTCTTTTTCTTCTGCTTAAATGAAAGCAATTGCTCAGGTTTAAATTAGGCCGTGTGAGAAAAGGAATGTAGTAGTGAGAACTGTAGTAATTCTAGGCATTTAAGAAAAAATCCAGAGACTCAGTATCACACTAGGTGTCAGACAACTCTGTGTTTCTGCAACCCTGCCTTTTTGAAGGGTGTCTGGAGGGTGAAACAGTGTATAACATCTCAGTGTAGCATTTGATAATGGTTCACAACATCATGGAAAAAGTACGTTTTCTGGTTTATCCTCACTTTTTTTCATCACTCTGAAAGAACTTCTCACGTATAGGTTTCCTTTGCCTTGGAGGCATACATCACCTGTCCAGCTTCAACAAATAAAACCCTTTTCTTGTAGAGATCAAAATAACACTTCCTGAGGTGAAATTCAGTTGCCGAGGGTATGAAAGGAGGTTCAGCTCCCTGGCATATTATCACAAAACCATTCACTAAGATCAAGGGGAATTCTTCATGTAGGTAAATTCTAGTGCATTTCATTACAAGTAAGGAAACTTGTCGTTTCAGATGCTATGCTGAGGTAGAGTCAGCTGTGCTGTTAGCTAATTTCCGAAAATTCACACCTGACAAAAAATGTCAAGCATTATTCAGAGGAGATTTTAATCCACCAGATAACAGTGCAATTGATGAGAGGTATTTAATTGGTCACATACAAATGGTCAAAAAGCACAGTAATTATTCCATCTCCTACATGGCTAGTTTTACTAAAATTAATTTATTCCAAATACAACATCAATCTGAATTATATCAGCAAAAGCCCCCAACCCTCAGGAACATTCCATATTAATATTAAAGTGACAGACTTTAGTCTAATTGTTTTAGAAACCTTGATTAACTGTGATATTTTGATAAAAACCAGAAAACCTAACTCTTCTAAAATTAGTAAATTTATGACTATATCTGCATATAAACCCTTATGGTTCATCTCTTCTCAACAGGTACTATACTTAAACAGCTGCTCTGGTCCATCCATATGAACTGAAATGTTGTTTTTTGTTTTGTTTTGTTTTTTGTTTGTTTGTTTGTTTTCTCTCTTGGAAAACTATCAGTTTCTGAATCCAGATGTATCTCTAAGACTCCAAATTTTTTATCATATGAGAAAAACTAATGAGAAACAATTTTTTTGGATCAGATTCCAAGCAGTAGTGATTAAGAACAACAATATAATTCCATCTTCTGATACCACAATGGTTCATTAAGATGATCAGATGCAACAAGAACTTCCAAAAGTACAAAATGTAGCAAATAAAAAAATAATCCAAATTAGCAAAAGATTATTCTGTAAAAACCAATAATTTAGAATGATCTTGACACTCTAGACACAGGCTGAGGTTTATCAGGGTACAGGTGAGTTTAAGTGTACTGTTTAATTTGGAGTTTTAATTTGATGCTGTCAAAACATTATAAACTAGTTGTCTTCATTTAAAAATGATAAAAACTTGTGCTGAAGGGGTCTTTAAATACACTGTCTTGTGACAAAAGGTTGTATATCTCTTCTGGTAAGAATGACTGCATGTCAGCCTCTCCAGGCTGGCAGGTTAGCAGTAACACAGAATAATTCTTCTCTGCTTTTGGATCTGAACATAGGCTAAAACAAAAGATTTCACTTTGGGTGAACTCAAACTTAAAGCAGCTTCTATATGTTTGTGGTTTAAAGTATGCTGTGTTCAAAATCATCTTCAGTGACAAATTTAACTCATTAGATAAGATTTTCACAAGACCTTTTTCTATGTATAGACTTGTATATCTGAAGCGGATAGGTATCTAAGAAAGTCAAGGATGGTAAAGGCGTAATGCTAAGAAAACAACCAATGTCAGAAAACACATATTAAGAATCTGTTCAATGCATCACAGAAGTGTCCAGTATCACCCAGATCATCTTTAAAATAACATCTTAATTTAAAATTTTTGAATATTTTTTCTTTTATTTAATTTACATTTTATTTTTTTTAACACCATTTTCTAAGCGCAAAATACTCTACAACATCTGATTGGTTGTAGCCAGATGAGCTGTGCCAAATTACACCAGATGGAAAGCTGGTCCACAGAGGAGTTATTTTTTTCTATAACACAGTTTCAGATGCAAGATTCATTATTTGGGACAAAAATACTCAATAAATAGTCAATAGATAAACAGAAAAATTGCCAATTTATCTATCAAAAACATTTCTAGCACAATGAGTTTGAATTACTGTGGAGCACCTTTC
Source organism: Thinocorus orbignyianus (assembly GCA_013400375.1). Lineage (NCBI taxonomy): Eukaryota > Metazoa > Chordata > Aves > Ciconiiformes > Thinocoridae > Thinocorus > Thinocorus orbignyianus. The sequence continues at coordinate 133,296 of VXBW01000909.1, forward strand.
CCTTTTCTCTGCCACTCTGTGAACCTAAGTTGAAGTGAGGCACTGGAACAAGCTACCCAGAGAAAACGTGGATGCCCCATCCCTGGAAGTGTTTAAGGCTAGGCTGTATGGGGCTTGGAGGAACCTGCTCTGGTGAGAGGTGTCCCTGCCCATGGCAGGGGGGTTGAAACTTGATGATCTTTAAGGTCCCTTCCAATTCTAACCATTCTATGATTCCATGAAGTGAACACCCACAGTATTCACTATACAAAACTGCTGTGAAGTGGGAGGAGGTGTGAGGTCTTACTGGACTTCATCCTGCAAGCATATTTTGGGAGATTTTATTAGAGTTCAAATGCTTTTGACTTTCTCAGCCTTAAGTTGAACAGATATTGGAAAGCTATTATGGGCATTGATGTTTCATTGTAAGTGGTGTCATAGTTTAATATGGCTGAATAACTGCACCTAAGCAGATGCCACATTAAAAGAATCTTTTAAATGAAATTATAGGGTTTGCATGCAGAAATTTAAATTCACTTAATTGCTATGGTTTCCCTAAGTATAGCTTAAATTGTCCATTTAAAAACCTTAAATTCTTCATACATAAACTCAGCAAACTTTCTGACACCTGCCTTCTAAACTTCACGTTGAAGCCATACATCTCTTCTACTTCTGCCATGTCTCTTTCTAATTATAAACTTAAGTTGCCTTACTCTTATTTTCTTCCTCTCAGTCTGAAATTCTAGAGCACAGATTACTAACAATAAAGCTACAGAAATTAAAAAAGATAGTGCTAATTTCTCCATAAGGATTTTGTTAGTGTACCATGCAGGCACAGAATATATCAAAATGTGCCAAGTTTCACATCAGCCAATATATAGTTTTTGAGCATACAAATGTTTGAAATGGTTTAGGGTACTCCTGCTTCTGTCATGTTTTGCTCTGCCCATAAGCTTGAAAATGCGGACCTTCAGCTAAATTTTGTGGTAAAAGTGGTTGGAGGCAAGGGGGAAGGACAACTTGAAGCTAGTTGAGATGATCTACAGACTTTGAAATTCCATATCCTCTTTGAAGTCTTAGCTGTGTTAGAAATTATCCACTAAGCTGAAATGAAGCAGTGGCACTGTGGCAGTGCATCCTGGGCTGTCCTTGCCCGCCAAAGAACCAGTAACAAAAGTGGTTCCCTGAACCACTGGTTTTGTTGCCTACTAGGCTGCACTTTTCCAGGAGGCTCTTGATTCCAAGATACTGACTGAATTGCCTAATGGATTCCTTTCCCTGAAATATTATTGGTCTGGAACCTTCTAAATAAACCTACATATTTTTACTTTACCTGTCGTCAGGAGTACTATTTTGAAATTTAAGGTGTAATTTCAATACAAATATATATAGAATATATATATATATATATATCTACAAACATACACACACACATATGTATATATTCAGCAGGAAAAATAAATAAATAAATGAAAGCAAGAGGAATTTATGGACCAAATAACATTCATGTACTTATGCAAAAGACTCTATAGTCTCACTGTTACATAATGATGAAACTGGTGAATCCCTTTCTCAAAATTTTCCAGGACAGCAAGATCACAGGGAGATGTGTCCCTTGGACACTATAGGGAGGATATGAAGGCAATAGATGGAAATAATCTGGAAAACTCACATTAGTATTTTCAGGTTTAGCAGGTTGTCTTGAAGTTTATGTGCTTAAAAGTATTGTCCAGCAGGCCAGTCAGCATACTTTTTTTTTTTTTTTTTGAGGGAACAACTTTTTGATTAGGAAACATTATTCCAACTTTCAAAACACCCCCTCTTCTTCTGATCATGCAAACATATAATGAATATGCCCCAGTAGATTTTGTATTCTTGGGTTACAAGGACTGACCCCTGTTACCCCTGTGTGTTTATTACTTCTACTTTGTGCTCTAAAACATAAAACTATTTTAATACAGTGCAAAAACTGTATAGAGGGAATGATACATGTCTGGGTACACAGGATGGATTCCAGCTGCGTATGCATATGCTTGGATTATTTTGTCAAACTGGTGTACAAACTATGCATTTCATTATGCATGGACCAGGCATAATCCTGAACTATGCAACTCTCTGAGTCAGGATATGTAATATCTTGAAGACAGAAGATATTCAGGCTAATAATTTAAAAGATCTTTGAAAAATAATGGAGCTGTGACTAGGAAAAACACGTTTCTAAATTACTAATCTCGCACACTGCCACTCAGTAGAGACTGTGTAGCTAGACAGAGACCAACATAATTAATAAGGTTGTTGTAATTATGTGAAACAACATGCAAAATTAAGGCCAGAAGACTACTTATTTAGGAAAGGTAACTCCAGATACATAGATTATCAGCATCAGCTATAGTGACCTGAAAAGGAAAACATCTTGGCAGTATCACTTCTAACCAGCAAGAATTTGTAGCCATTGCTCATACTGGGGATCTGGAAACAAAAGCCCAGCTCTGAAGTGGGAGTTCACGTGTAAGGAAATAGCTCCTTTATGACCTGAGAAATACAGAGCAATCTTTTTTGTGTGAGCATTGTTTAGAAGTTTGCTAGACAATGTGACTTTTAAGAATTAATTTTATTCCAATTTTCTTTGAGAGCAAACTAATTTTTATATTACATGGATTTGTTTGTTTGTTTGTTTCTTCTTTTTATTATTTTTTTTTTTATTTTGGTATGCATAGTTCTGATTCCTTACTGGAGTATTTCTACCATGAAATATCAGAAAATCCCATGAGAAATGCTTGTCTAGGCACAGTAGTAGAGCGTCAGATGCTGACAGCAGTTCTTGTTACAGTGGTGGCTTACCTAGATACAGTGTTTTAAGTTGCTTTCTTTATAGAAGTTCCCCAAATGCTTATAATTCTGATACATAAATGCTGATGGGATCATATATGCACTTTCTGTTGCACATTTTTTACACAATTTTACATATTACTAATACTCATTGAGATAAAATCCAGGGGTTTCTCTGTGTATGAAGGCCTATTTTACATCAAAAATGAAGTGGGCTTCCCCAGAACCTGAAGATGTCTCACCACCTTCTTGGGATCAGATGTTACAAACTACTGAGGAATTTCTGCATCTGAAGGGAGGCATAGGATTTTTTTTGGATTTCAAACACAGCAGAGGAAAATAAATGTAGTTGCAGAGCATGTGCCTTCGCTTTTGCTTCCCATCACAGATTAATCAGATCCACAAGTAGAATCTAAAGAAATGAAATGTGCCCTTTCAGGAACTTAGTGGAACATGCCTGTCTCTTCTCCTCAGCGTGTAACTACTGCTGAACTCCAACTACTCCCAGTTCTCTGAGACAAAAGGAGTAAGAAAACTGTGATGCAAGATACTGATGACCTTTACCTTCTGTTGGATATAAGAGTTACTTTTTGTCTGATCTCTCTTCCTTTGATGGGTAGCTGTTGCCCTTTCTTGCCAGAACAATGTAAAGGAAAGTCCATGAAGGTATTACTGTGCAGAGAACACTCTCTGGCCCATTGCCTGAAAGGCAGTACTCTAAATGGCCAAATGCAGTGTTGAATAATATATGTTAACTTAACACACTCTGTTAATTAGCCTCTGCTTCTTAATGTATTGATGATCTGAATTTCTTCCCTACTTTATACCAAAATGCTCACACTGTGCCTTCTCTTTCCTGAGTGAAGATCAGAAAACATGGCCATTATAAAAAAAATCTGAAACTGTCAGAAGGGACTTTTGTTGCATATCCTAACTGTTCTGGAAGTAAGAATAACAACCGACATGACAAAATTTCACAGCTGAAGAGAATTACACTTCTCTGCTCTAATTGAAATGCCTTTACGAAATTCACGTTAAAATAATAAGAATAAAAATGTAGTTTCAAATTCTTATCATTATACAGTTCAAAAACATCCACAATTTTATTTATTGGCTGCTAACACTACCTGGACAGAGGGCAGTGTTATTGCAAACCCTTGATTCTCTTAAAGGGCCGCTGCAGTGTGTCCCATAAGGTGATACACAAGTTCTGGTTCGCACCTGCGACCCTTGACCACAAGTAACTGAACACGTACTCCACTGGGCCCAGTCTTCAACACCAGATTCACCTGTGTTCAAGACAACAAACAAACATGAATACAGACATAAGTATTAATGAGACTTTATTTGCTGAAGTTCGTTATCATCTGCTCTTATAAACCAAAGAAAAAAGCACCACACCAAAATAAATACTTAAAGGTTCATGGAGTAAAGCAGCTGTGAAGATGTGCAATGAACAGAAAATAAAGGCATCTACGATGCTGCAGTAACATAATACTTATCAGAGGGAAACACTTTGATTGCTTAGCATCCTTCACAACTTTATGAGAACAACTGCCCTTCATAATTTTAGAAACAACTGCTATCAGGATGCTTAAAGAACACAGACAACTCTTTTGTAACATAGCAAAATATTTATCTTTGATATTTATACTTATCAATCTAGAATGAAGGCAAGTTCCCTGGAAAAGAGAAGCACTTTGCTTACCAAATGTTAACCTCAACAGTGGGATGGGAACTTCAGTTTGATCATCTACTGCACAGATCTGCTCCTTGCTTTTGACGTAGGGGTGTGCTAAACTTTTGGCTGAGGCAGACCTCATTACTGTGTATAATACGTACCACTATGTTCAGAATTGTCAGATATGATTTATTAACACCATACATTTGAATAGCATACTTTTGCATTGTTGAGAGATAGTGCATTATGTTATTCCTCTTTTTTTTTTTTTNTTTTTTTTTAGGTGAATAATGACTGAAGTCTTGGTGGATAGATGTACAGGGAAAAATGCTTAAATTTAGTTTCCATGAACAGCTGTGCACACAATTCTGAAATTCCTTTTGCAAGGGCATGTATTTTCAGAAAGCTGGATCCCTTAAATATTCTCTGAAGGCAAATATTAAAGTAATGTGAATATATCTCACCAAACAATTTGAGTAAATACTTGTGGTTTCATCTTCACTTGCTTCCATTAAAAATCACTATAAAATGGCACACTGAAGCCAATATTACACCCTTAACCTTTTTGAAACAAATGAGATTTTCTGATTTAAAGACGGTGGCATGCCACAAATTTCCCTCTTAAATAGCTTGCTTAAAAGTTTATTTATCTCAATACTCCTCTACTCTTCCAAAAGTGTTGATATTGTTCATAATCAAGGGAATGTCTGCAAACGAGGAAGACTCTGGTACTATCTTCCAAGAATATAAGAACTGTTACACTATTTCTTGGAACTGTACTTTTTGTAGAAGGCATCTGTCCAAATTCTTGTTTTTGTTTCCAGAGGCCAACCACAAATCCTTTGCAAAATGCTGTCTCTGCTGGTCATCTAAGAGGCAACTCTAAGGCTATTCAGTGCTTTTACGACATATGTATTTCTTATTCAGTAACAAGAGGGAATGATTTATAATTAGCACACAAATCTCTCTGCTTTTCATAAAATACAATGGTAACAAATTATATGGAAGGTTTTTTAAATACAAAATTCACTAAATTTTTTTTGGCAGCCATTTTCTTTATTTTTAGGTGAAAAAAAAATGAGAAATTTAATGAATGATTCTTATTTTAATAATTTTTTTGAAATTAATTTAGCATTTTGCTTAGGTCATTGCATGGGTTGGTTCAGGTTAGATGATATAATATGGCAAATATAGCTAATATCTAGGCAGATGGTAACAATTATTGAATATATAACAATTACAAATACATAAAATAATATATATAAGCCCTATGTACATGTTAAAAATACCTGTATTATTATTATGGCTTTCTAGGCTTATATTTTTGTCTTTTCCTACATGTTCAAAGTTTGACTTTGCCTTTGTTAAAATGGTTTAGATGAAAGGTCAAACAGCAGAAAAAGTCAAAGCTATGTTTCTCAAGATCTTCTTCATTATGCAAAACAGTCATCCATACTCAGTATAAATTATCTATTATCCAACACAGAAATGGGGACAGTGCATAGCTAATAAAATACAGAAATAAAATACTAAAAAAATTATATTTTGGGTATCTTAAAGTGATAAAAAGTTGCTCTTAACCATTGGAATATGATGAAAAACAGCAGTAACATGATATTAAGAAGTGTGATTGCATTGAGTGAATTTAGAAATAAAAATTATTAAAAGTTCTGAGCATATATGTACTGTCCATTCATAAAAGGCAGAATCTAGCAATATACTTCAACATTTGTATAAGATAGAAGGCTTAAATATTTGCTGGAGCAAGATCTTCTACACTAACAGGATGTAAGGAGCAAAAAGAACGAAAACAGAGAAAATAAAGATTGGATCTATCTCACCAGCTGCTTTACTTCCTTTTGTACAATGTCTTATGATTTTTTCGTAATTTTGTATTTTTCAGAGTATTTTCTACTGCTGTTAGTATGGTTATTACTTATTTCAAAATATTTTAAAGGAGAAATACATCTTCACAGACATATTATACCACAGAAAACTGTTTTTAATTTAAGGGAATAAAGACTTAGTGACTTTGTGGAATAAACCCAGATTGCCTACATAATCTGCAAATACGTCTTCCATTGTTTTCTTTATGTCGTTTCCACTTTTTTCTTTTCTGAAATGAAAATTTCAAAAGGGCTATTTTTTATTTTCATTTGGTTTTCAGTTATGTGACAACCTTTAAATTATTGATTTTTATCATTTTAAAACCTGCAATCTCAAATTCATTATTGGTAAGCTTGGTAATTACCAGGCCCTTGTTCTCCCTTGCTGCTTGACATGGAAGAGAAAACATAACTTACTGTATGGAAGGCCTCATTGATCTTTGTAACACTTACCTGGATAATACTCTCTAAATCCCATAACACCTAAGGGAAGGATCAGTCCAAACATATAAAATGACAAATACAGGACAATAAATTATTCAGACAATATTTTTTAAATAAAATGTTTTACTGCCTCATATCACAAGCAAACAGGTGAAAGCGTATTTTAATACCATGTTTTAAAACTCTTCCATTCACAGCAGAATACAGTGGATTAAGTCCACTCTTGTAACAGTATTCAATGCTTTCAATAAATCTTTTCCAGGACAATTCTCTATTCCTGTCTCTCTGCCTTTATAAGCCATGCAAACATTTTGTTGCACTCTCACATCAGTTTAAGTATTACACAAAATAAAATATTGAACAGGGTTAAAATATAAGAAACCTCATAAACTCACTACCAATTTACTTTAAAGATTATTAGAATTCTTAGTACATGGGTAAATTCATGAGATAAATGTGTTAGAAAAAAAAACGTATGAATCAGCTTAAGAAGATATCACATTAATTTTATCACAAGAAAATGAATGCATTAGAGATGAAGAAAATATGCAATGACCACTACAAAGGAAAATCAAAATGAAGAGGAGATGAAAATTAGTAAGTATGTTCAAAAAGAGCACAGTATTACTTAAAATGTCTTAACCTACAGTATGTAAAATACAGATTTCCGTAAAGCTGGGTGTATAAATTTGTATGGTCTGCTGATACATCTCACATGCCTTCAGAACAGGACCTTGGAAACCAAGCTTTTGTAATTTGGAATGTTTCTATGCCACTCACCACACACAGTCTATCAGAAGCTGATGGTATAAGTGCTGCATTTATAATGCAGTTGTCTAACACCCATAATAGATGCACTGCAATACATGACTAGAAATGATTAAATACAAGTTTTATCTGATAATATGAGAGTTTTAGGGATTTATATGAGGAAATAAAAACCTAATCATCTTACTTATTTTTTTGAGTAATTGTATGAATTCAAGAAGCAGTATAGAAGCAAAGGTGTTCTATGCAGTAAGCAGCTAACATTCTAAGTCTAAGGTAGGTATGTAAGTAATAACTTCTGCTTGCCTAAACAAAAGCTGCATGGAGACCAAGAGGGTTCTAGGCTTCTTCCACTACATTTGCTTACTGTAGTATCAACTGGGAGTTAGCCATAAAAGAATTCCTAAAGATTAATTGGAGGGAAACAGACTTTTTTCCCCTTCTAAATTCTTTACTAAACAGATCTACACTGATTGGCTATACATGTATTTAGATTACTTCAAATACTGATTTTAGCAAATATGTTAAGTAAAGCACCCTACTACTAAGGAAGTCAACATGCAACATACCTAGAAGCAATTATAGCTTTTTTACTTATGTAAAACTAAGGAAGCATTATTTATGACTGATGCAGGCGTATTTTCTATGTTAGTAACTACAGTATACAGAGTAAGTTGTTTCAAATCCATACAATAATTATGGGGCACAAGGCTTTCCACGCAGTAACTTATTGGAATGCAGTGTGTAGAGAACTGCTAAAGACCTAGATTTTACCAACAGATACACAGATCATTACTGATGTCAAAATGGATAGTGGGTTTGGTGTATGAGAGCTTAATTCAACTCACCACTGAAATGTTATCATTGACATCAAAGGCAGCTGTGGTAACTGTTAGTAAGCAGGCTTCTTTTTTTTTTTTTTTCTAATTATTTTAGCTCTAGGTTTGAAGTATCATCTTGATATCTTTATCTGAAGAAGATGAGGTTGCTCAAATAAAACTAGAAAACTGTTAGAAAATTTGCACATCCAGTTAAAAACTACTTACAGCCAATTTCATTTAGCAATTATGAATTTGGAAACTAGAGAACAGCATTGTTCAGGACCAAAAGCAGTAAATGATGAATGTATGTATATTAAGGTCACCCTGGTACTTAATTAGATAAATGCCTAAAGCTGGAATTAGACCTCAGTCTATTTATAAAGAAATTCTGAAGCATGTTCTTAAGATCTTCTTTAAAAAATTTAGTATGTCATAGTAAGCCGTCTTGTGATTTGTACGTGTGAGACTGCTTTACTACTAAAGAAATTCATGCTTACACTAAATGATTCAGTATCCACATTCACAGTGCATGTTTTTGTATGATTTACCTAATTCTCAGCTACTTTATTTATGGACTTTAACTGGTGGGAAAAAAATACATGATTCAAAAAAAGTATCAGCTTAGAAAACTGACAAATATGCAGCAAAAGATTATGGAAACATGCAGTGGTTTTGCTAAAATTAACAACAGTAAATAGAAAAATGTAACTGATGTATTACCAGTTTGTGCCATAAATTTAGCAGCATCAGCTTGTTCCTGAGGGACCCTTTTCTCATGAACAGATCGAGGTCGCTGACTTTTAATTGTATGATCTCCCATCATTCCAAATTCTAAAGACAGAATAAAGGTTTATGAAAGCTTGTGTGTAGACATTTCTCAAAAGTCACATTCTGTCTCATGCAATATGTTCCTAAACATACCTGGAAGTTGCTGGTGAGAGTCAGGCAAGTGATCATGGCAGTTAACATCAACTTAACTTTGCTACCCTCAGCTTTTAATAAATACTTAGATTTGTTTCTGCAGATTTTCAAACATGATTTTATTGTATGAACCAACATTCGATGTAGTGACACATACCATAAATCAGCTGTATGACACAGGACAGAAACAATCATTCAAATGCAGACATTTTATTCTTATATTTTGAACCAGGGCAAACCACACCAGTGTGATTGTGACCGTGTTAGACGTTGCTGTTCTACAGCAGAGCGTGCTGCTCCTCCAGAGGACTGCTATTTCTGCACTCGTCTTTCAGGCTGACAAAGCCTTTCACAGAGATAACAAGTCATCTTTGGGAATGGTGGCAATGTAAATTAATAATAATTTAGCCAACAAACTCCTTAAATTTTAGGCTGAATCCAGCAGAATAAGTCGTTGTGAACCGTTTCCTTTTCTCCAAGTTATAAAACCTATAGATTATATCTTTCCCTCAGTATTTAAAAATAAGTCCCCATTGATTTCAGTAGGGAAATCTATGTAAAAATCAATGACATAAAGGCCCAGAGTGTGGGAGTTGAGATTGCTTCAGTTTTCATCCTACCACTGCTGTAATTTTCCCTCGAGTCCTGTGCAAACCTCCTGGCCTTCTACCTCAGACTCCATCCTTCCTCTCTGTGCTGAACTGTGGAGGGTCCTTTGCATCTTCTGCACAGTTCCCTCTGGTCCTCCCAGGCACACACACCTGTCTGCATCCTGGTACCTGATACGCCCTTTCTGTTGGGATTCTAGTTTAGGAAGCGTGTGCTGGGATCCTTAGGTTAGCATTGAAGCTGCTCCAGCTACAGGCACATGAAGTTGTTGATGAGGCAGAAGGTGCTTGAAACACTAGCAATATAAACAGCAAAAGATACCTTTCTGAAAAATTCAAAATTCTCCCCAATTTGTAAAGTCATAATGATAACAAAACTTACCTTCCTGCCTCAAAAGATGCAAAACGTTATATGTTGTAAATGCTACTAGTAAATATTATTTGCAAACACATTTTTGATTAATCTTTAAAGTAAACATATTTAAATTTGTATTTAAAGAAATATTAAAAGGTAAATATATTTTTAAAGAAGTTTTTTTCCTTTCTAGTGAATTATTAATAAATGTCTCCAAATTAAGGTTTCTTTGTGTAAACATCATTAATGGCATTGCTTAAAATATAAGTTTAATTATTCGTTTGAGAACAGCAATGCAGTTTGCATTCTAAAGAGAATATTTGAAAATCTAATTAATAAAATATATTTTTGAGAACTAAATATTCAACATTACTAATACATCCCAGAAACACATATAAAATATAATTAAATTACATATATACATATGTATGTACATACATATGTATGTATATACACACGTATGTGTGTTTAAAAATTTTACTAATATATTTTTTTACAAAATATACCTCTTCTACAGCTCCTCTGATTTAAGATAGCTTTTTAGTCTCTGGGAAATTTCTTACTAGAATTAAAGTTTGACAATCATTCTGCTAATGTAAATTAAGGTTAGAGGGACACTTCCACAATTTTTACAAGGTGCGGCCCATTTAAACTGCAGTTAAGGACCCAGTGAAGGGCAGGTGTTTACACCCACTGTGACTCCACTCACAACGATGGAGTTACTGATGTCACCAAGCAAAATAAAATACAAGTTGTTGATTCAGGATCTATTCATGCCCCAATATTTTGTTTTTTTCCCACTTAGCAACAACCTCCTTTCAATTTACATGTTGAATTCACTTCAACTATTGCTGATGTTCTCTGAGATGCACTTTTTGCCTAATTTTCTTTTGATATATTAAACATTTATATTGTGAAGATATAAATATGTATTAAAAATAAGTGTTTCATAACAAAGATAAAAATATTCTTTTTTATGTATTTTGTCAAAAATGGAAACAGACTTATGCAGCGCTCTCATTTTCATATTCAGCTGAAGTTTTTAATGAAATGCCACATGAGAACAAAAGCAGTAACAGGAAATGCAGTGTACCAGCATGAGTGAGGATTTTAGGGCCTTATTAAAATTCAGGCCTCGTAAGAAAAGAAAAATAAGGGGCAAGTACATTTTCGTAATGAGATCAGAAGCGTTCAGTTTCTGTGCCTAAGTACAAACAGTGTTCTCAAAATTGTTCAGTCTAAGAATCTCAACAGTGACACATTTTTTACAAAGCATTTTATAATAAAATATCTCACTTAAGTGACTGCTGGAGTTTACAGTAAATTCTAAATAGAATTTTTGTCCATTTTCAGATCTTAGCCAAATAACAAATGCAGAAGATGAAGCAGTCCTTCATTTCTCTTCCCTCAGTACTTCACAGAGGAGAAGTATTTAGATGTTTTCCGGGCAGGGAAAGCATTTTAACCTAAGGCAGCCTGAAGTATGACCAAGGGGCGCTGTAGTTTCAAGGACCTGTTTGTGTGAGAAAGGTGAATCATCTTACTCTAGACAGTATCTGGCATAGAGGTGTCCTGCATGATTCAAGACCTGCTATCTGGGAAATAATATTTGATGTTTGAATTAAGATTCTGAGTAGAGGAATTTTACTCATTCTCACTCATTTTACCTAGTTTTTGGTGCTGAAAAGAAGTTTTCTAACCCAGAAGAAGCTATTTTTGCAGACATCAGTTTCTGTACAGAATTTTTTGGTGATGCCTGTACTAATTTTCCCTTGGGTGGAACAGGACAATCCTTCTCATCTTTTAACTCAAAGACTGACATTAATCAGATTGTTTCATTAAATAAACAGGGACAATGAATCTTTTCAGCAGCAGACAGATCCATGGTCTGACGCAGAAATTGCCAATATCTAAGTTTGGCCTGGAAACATGAAAGGGTTTGGATGCTTTTTATTCCATTGTTAATACTATAATCTACCCGCATGAGAATAAAACTCAAAGAAATACCTCAAGATGTAAACAACAAACAGCATTATGGGGCACTCTGAATGGATCATTTTAACCAGACTGTGACTTACAATAAATCGTAACATATTCAAAACATTTGTGGTAGAAAATGTGAGGTTTAGTTATCTGACATAAGAATTTATCCTGCTGTGAGCATCCTTTGGTGTCTATAGAAGGACAATAGCTTCCTGCAATAGGATGCATATTCTTTCTCTCCTCAGCTGTACACAGTGGATCAATACTTGAAAATATTTTAGCAATGCATCGTGGATACGATTTATCATTTCATTTCACATATAACTCTGATGCACTTCCTTCTAGGAGTAAAAAAAAAAACAAACACAATGATTTCTGAAGTTCCCAAGTTTACAGTTGAGTATTATTTACCACAACTCTTATCTGTAGTCTCATGTGCTTTACCTTTATTTTTATGTTATGTTATGAGAATTTTTATTCCTATTGAGTAACCTTTTTAGTTTTTAAAGGAGAAGCTAAAATCTTGCGGCCAATGTAGAAGTACGATTTTAGGAGAGAAGAGAGGTGCCATGTGCTCTCTGTAGGAACAAAGAAGAAAAAAATTCTGTTAACAGTATAAAAATGCAAAGTAGGAAGACTGAGTAATATGAAAGAAAAGCGCCGGCTTTGCAGGTTTCTACTTTCTACTCACCAATTGATAATCTTTGCTTCTGACAAGTGGATAACCATTAAAGTTAAGGTCACGTCAAACAGATTTTATGCCTAGGTTCTTTAATAATATTTGTAAGCCTGTTACATATTTATCCTAGTCATCAGATGACATTATAAACAATGTCGGTTTGGCTCTTATGGTTATTTTTATGTCGCATTTCATGGGAACTTCACAGTGTAAATGTATTGATCTGGTTATAGGCACACACTCTACTAGGTTTTGTGCAGTTAGTGGCACAGAACAGAGTGGAATTAATAAAACCCTCTTTTTCAGCATAGTACTTGGTGATGACTGCACGCACAAACTGCTGAACTAAAAAAAGTTGTTCTGACACCTTTAGGATTACCCCTTTAGGACATGTAAAGTGTCAGGCAACCTCGAGGGGTGGCTGTATGTCCTCAACTTGTACTGAACGGCCTGGAACGGGAGATGGTGAGCAGCTCCACGAAGGCTGACTGGAACCTTAAATGCAAGAAGAGGCAATCGATTCCTCAAAGTGACTGTCATTTTCTTCTCTCACCCACAGCACTCTGGAAGTGGACTTCATACTTTTCTACCCACTCTTGAGCTGTGAATGGTCAAATGAGTGTTTTCAATTGCTTTTGAGTGCTGAATGAATATTAAAGGTCTTGCAGCCAGAATGTATGTTAATGGAAACCGTCTCACGTACAGTAGCATGTCATCCTCTCTGTGCCAGCACACAAATGTTTTTCCCAGAAAGTATGTAAAATGCCGATATAAGTCCCAGGTGAAAGGGCAGAAGGGGATGTAGAGGAGGAAAGGAAGAAAGAGGCCTATAGAAATATATAAAGAATCAGTTTATTTCAACTAAATTTTGGACTGAGCTCTTGAATGATTTCAACAGATCTGGTTAATTTCAGGCTTCCCAGAGCTTGAAAAAGTTTTCTTCCCATTTGACGTTATTGTAACGCATTCTAAAGTTTCTCCCACAAAGATACTAGTGCAATATGCTGTAGTAGCTGATCTTGCAGTACTTGCAGCTGATCAGCACAATTTCTTCTAGTCACTAGATGGCAGAATGCGTGTTGACTTAGAAACACATTCTGCATTGAATTGAGAAGCCAGGACTTCCTGTTTCTTTTTCAATTTAAAATTATCTCCCATATTTAAAAAAAAAAAAAAAAAAAAAAAAAAAAAAAAAAAAAAAAAAACAAAAAACAGAAAACAGCAAAAAACCCCAACACACCAAAAAAAACACAACCCAACCAAAATAAAACCCTACAGAAAACAAACAAACAAACAAACAACCCCCACAAGCAACCAGAAACCATTTCATTATACTCAAAGGACTGAGGGGGTTTTGTGTGGTTTGGTTTTCTTTTTTTTTTCTTCTTCTTTTGTAAAGCTTGGGTTAAAAAAACAAACAAACAAACAAACAAACAAAAAAATAACACCCAGAAGAAGCAAACCATGAGCTGCAGGTTATTTTTTCCCTTACAGTAAGCCCCGTTACAAAAGAGAAGCAAATCCCAGGAGCACTCCCTTCCTTGTCTCCAGCTCTGCCTCAGTGCAGCAGGGCACGCGGGCCCCACAAGGAACCACTTGTTCTCCAACACTGCAGTGACGGGACAGAGTTTCAGGGCATCAGTGGATATTGTCAGCACAGACCTAAGCTTCGGCTTTCTGTGGGAACCCCTTATAATGTTATTTCCTCACCGGATGGGCGAGATGCCAAAATGGTAACAGAGCAATTAGCCGAGTTAGATTTCCATGGAAACGTCTTCTTAGCAAATGTAGAACATGTTCTTAAAACATTCTTTGCCTACTTCCTATGTAGATACTGGTCCTATAAAAAGTCCTCTTTCGCCTGTCTGAAACACTGTAGAAGAACTCTGACCAGTTTCAAACTGAACAGAATAATTTCTTTTAGCAGAGTGAATTAAGATCTGAACTGAGTTGCACTGATGAACACAGTGAGAATGACATCCTATTACTCGTGAAAGCATGCAAAGTATTTTAATAGTAGTGAAAATATGAAAGGCAATAGTATTTGTACTAGCAATTTTATTTTTTTTTTACTATAATACACTTGCATTTTATCAAGTAAAAGATGGGTTAACGTTTGTAGGAAATTAGATACAAGATTTCCTTTTTCATGCACACAGAGATATACTAATACATACGTGTATGCACTCTTTCATCTTTCAGAAAATTAGGGAAAATAATTATGTATTCTAAACAGTAACATATTCTAGATAAGTAATTAGCTTGTGTTTGTCTCCAGGGAGACCCGTTTGCTCCTAGGAAATAATGCTGGATTAATACTGTTGCTGCTATTTTTCATGACATAAGAAAAGAGATTCTACTGATTAAAATATAAATATTTTAATTTAATAACTAGTATTGATGAGGTAGCCTTTCTTGTGGCAGTGCAATCTGCCGTCTCTCTGTGCATCTCTGCAGTGACTCCTTTGGCCAGCCATTATCTTCAGCAGGATCTAAACATGTTTATTCATAGCTACAGAACTGGCCAGTGAAGAATATCACAAAGATGTAATATTTATTCACTTGGCATGTGGACAGAATGTTGAAACTGTGCAAGCTCTATTACTTGCTTTCCTGGGCCCAACTGCTCAAAATCTTACACCTCGGCAGAAGAAACTGAGCATGTGAATCTGGTGAAATGACTCATGTGTGTTCAAAATGCATGTGAAATGTCACCATACCAGGCACTGTGTTTTCCCATGTGCTTTGCAGAAATATAAGTAAGCAATGAGGAAAAGGAGGGGGAGAATGAAAGCCCAAACTGCAGCTTTATCCATATATCTCTCTACTAAATCTGACGTTTTATAATAATCACAGGCAGTATGCAGAAGATGCTCTGTAGTTCCCAGTTTTCCTATTCAAATATTTCCCCAGCAATCCCTCTGAAATATTAAAATAAAAATAATAAAACTGATAAACCTGATAATGTAAGCTTCCTTTCACATTAAAATCTGCTAAATTCAGCAGTGTATTATTCTCGTATGTGCCCTATTATTCTAACAAGAGATTAATGGGTGCATTAAAGAATGAAAACACAGGGTTATTTTTAATTATTTTTGCTTTTTAAATTAAGGACATTAAATGCATTCTCTTGTAGTATTCTCATCATTTGAATGTTTCTACTATAATAACTTGTTCATGAGTCACCTTTAAAAATTTAAATCATGGTGTCATAATATTTTGGTATCTGTATTGTTTTTTTGCATTTCATGCAATTATAATTCTGCATTAAGCATTTTGCTTTTGACACATATTTGATTACTTGAATTACTGATATATTTAGGCAGTGCAGTAGTTACTTCAGAACAGTACAGAATAGTGGCATTTTTATATAAAAAATCTCTTGTTACCGAACACTGTACCAAGCTACCTAGATACTAGACACAGGCTAGTACATGCCTTTTCATTGCTGTATATATTTACAACTCAAGAGAAGTTGACTGAGGATAAACTGTAATTTTCTAAGCTATTCTTGAATTCGATAACTTAATTATCTTCTTTTTCTGTTCTAGAAATACTGAAAAGTGAAGGTAACTTCAGAAAGCAGGATTTACTTGGACATCTAGACTATTTCCTTGCCCTGCAACTGTTTACTGCAGACATTTCAGCAGATGGATGCCTAGTCTTTTATAAATGACAGCAGTATTCATTAAAATTTGAGATTAATTATCTATGAATTTATGACAGGGAAGTTTAAAGTCTGTGAGAGATTCTGAAACTGTATGAAGAGAAGGAAGAAAAAGCATTTGAAATAATAGGTACTGCAAAATCTGCTCACTGGAGTGGAGGTTTCGGGGTTGTAGGGGTCTTTTTTTCCAAATGATAAAGCTTATAGATAAACCTAGATGATATTGCATGTATTTTTAAGAGCATTTTCTAGACTTTAAGTCTCCTAAATCGTTTCTACAAAGTGCCACTGGATGTGAGTTTTGCACACTATGTTTTTATCATTTGTGATGCCAGAGAGCTGGCTCTCAATATTCAGACATCGTGGGTTGCTGCCGAATTTTATGTGTTAATTTTATGTATAAAATTATGAATTTTAGAGGACAAGACTCTTGGCTGCTGTAAGCTGAGCTGGTTCCACCCAGACAGGCCAAATTCAGTGAGTTGAAGATGTGGTCTAGAAGATCTTTTCCAAAACCACACATTTACTTTGAATTCAAAGGTTTATCTAACTTGTTTGGGAGGATATGTAGCTTTTACCAACCTTCACTGGCAGGTTGGACATCACATGCATGCAATTTCAAAACACTATCCCACCCAGTTCAGCCTGGGAGGCATGTACAGCACAGCCCTCTGAGGAGTGTTGCAATGGCTTTCAAAATGGACCTTGGACCTCCTAAAAGGTCTGAACACCTCTGGCCTTAACAAATAGGACTCATAAATAACTTTTCTCTAGTCAACAAAATTCCCCCAATGAGAAGACACCACACAAATAAAAGGAAAATCAGTGATCCAAAATTTCAATCTCAAAACAGATTTTCACAATACTTAAATCCTTCCTTCAGAAACACATGCATATGATTTTAAGTAGGAAAGCACATTAGAGATTTACCCTAAAATTATCAAGCAAAATCACTCTACCTAGATATTCCAGGACTTTTTGAAAATTCATTAAGTGTTTTCACTGAACTTAGTAAAAGCACACTTTTCTAGATGTCAAGGTTTAGGCTGGGCTGGCCACTAAACTTACCTCAAATCAGGACATTATGACTCTGAAATTCTCATTTCACAGTTAGACTCAGCAATTCATTTAATGCTTTTAAGGACACAGATATCACACTGAGACTAAAAAGCAGTGTTCTCCTTCACTCTTGCTGCATAATCCATGCTTAGAAAAAAAAATCTAAGCTCATCTGCGAGCACATCCTACCTCTATGGCCCAGAGAAGACCATGTGGTTGGCTTATTTGACAGGTGTTGTCCATGCAATGTTTCTACAAAAGCAAATGAACTGTTCAGCTGCAGATCTGAGATAAGCAATGCGTAGTTCGTCAACCACCTCTTAGGAAAGTTCACCCTGAAGCCTCCATTAAAGAAAAACAAAGGTGCAAGATTTATCTCCTCCTTGACAACAGATGAAATACCAAATGCCAACATATAAAAATCATCATAGAAAAAATTACGGAAAAGCAGACATTGGCATCATCTATCTAATCACTACTCTTAACCCAGAACAATAGCACTTTACTGGGTTGAGAAAATGAATCCATTACAATTAGTGAGACTATGATCATGACACTCTACAGATCTACAAAACACACAGATTAATCTGAGAGCCATTAGTGTATTTTTTTTTTTTCCAATATACATATCTTTTTTTAAAATGCTGTTCTGTGGTTGTGACAGGTATTTTTACTCAGTCATGACAAAGTGCCTCCTGTTCCAGTTGTCTGATTAGATTAGAAAGCAATGTAAAACACAATCTAGTCAACGTGACACTGATACTCAGATTAGAGAGAGCAATGGGGATGACACTGCTGAAGGGGTATCATCCTCAGAGGTGGAAGGCCACGCCTTTCTTTCATCAATAGGCATCGAAGTAACTGATTTCACTATTCTCCTTGTTTCTACATCCCTACATGATGTCAGATACTGCAAATATACTGCAACTATCTGTGCTTTCTGACCTCCAGCATGATTAATGTCAGTGTACTCTATGGAGAATTCCAGCTGCTTCCCCTATGGATGTCAATAATACGGATCATTAAAAAACACCTATTTCCTGATGGCTGCACAAGGTATACTTTATGTAACTCATTTCAGCTTGTCAGCATAATATGTGATGTTTTTACCTAAAATCTTTCTTAGCTCATCATGGCCCATCATTTGAATAAATGGTGCAAACAGTCAACACATGTGAGTATCTGGAAATTGCAAGCAGGGATTTTTTTCAGTGAAGATGTTTAGCTCTGGAGTTAGAACCACCTGTGATACTCATTGAGCTGAGAGTTCTAACCCTTAAGTTATGCAAGAATGACCTAGTGCTTATGGACATAGATAAACCAGTATCGCTTTCATGAGGAAGTCTGCAGTTAGTGGTGTTTTAAGGAGAGCAAACTGACTTTCTGTTAACAGCTGGAGACCTGCAACTGGACCTGCAACACGGTGGCCTAAGAGAGGCTTGATACTGGAATCACATTATGCTGCTCCTGTCTATGAACCTTCTTGAATTCTCTCCAGAGCTACTTGCACATTTACCCACAAATAGCCTAAAAATCTCTCCCATTGCTTCTGCTCTGCTGTCCAGAAAGGGCAGGAAAAGAATGGGCTCACTGAGGAGCTCAGCAAAATAGCTACAAAGGACAGTTTCAAACAAAAAAATTTAATTTGCTTCAAATTATGTTTTTGCCTCTTGTGTGTTGGCTCTCTAGAAAATATTCTAATGATTTAGATACCTGAAAGAAGCATTCTTAAATAGGGTCTACTTTAAGCATGCATAATGGAAATTCTTATGGTAAGTAAATTCTGAATCAATAAATTATATTATGCTCACTAGAGACTTAATATCCTTAATATATCCTCAGTGTCCAGGCAGGAATCAGAACTATAAAAGCAATATGTCTAATCACAGCTAGCCAATATGCAATGTAAGATGAAAATAAAAAACAGTGGTTACTGAGGAAGAGAGGAGGCATTTGTGGGTGGAAAGAATGCATTTTTTTTAGAACAGCTAAAGTACAGGGGTACAGAAGCTTTCAGTTCTGGCACAGAAGCATCAAATTTCAAAGCTCCTGGGTGTTTTATTACTGCCATTTACAAACCTTGCCTGGCTTATGTACTTAAGACTGCCATGGCCTGACACATGACTACCATGTCTAATACAATGAGCAGATTAGGTGTATTTTGCATTCAGTTAAATGGTTAACTGAATAACCAGAAGAGATTATGAGAAGACACTTCAGGAAAAAAAGAAGTGTTGCCTATGCTGACCACAGAAATTATCCAGTGTGTATTATTTGCTTCAATCTAGCCATCAAGAGTATGTTAAGCCGCCTGAAAAGTTAATGTGAAAACTCACAAGGTACCAGTCCTCAGAAGAAGCCCACATAAAAAGAATTCTAGTTTTAGATCTAATACAGAAATTACTTATTCTGAATTAAACTTATGGAATAATTTTTACATTTTCTAGAATACATTTAAGTTTGGTCTATTCTATTTATAAAAATAAAAAATAACAAAGGTTACTTAAACTTGGTTCCCACATTTCAGATTAATCTCAGATTAAACAAAGTATTTCATAAGACTTGAGTTTTTAGATTTTAGAAAAAAAAAAAAAACTTTCAACAAATGAGCATATCATTCTGTTTTTTAAAAATCATTATTTGCTTGATATATAAGCAGCAAACTTCACTAAAATCTCTTCAAGGAATCCTAGGTTTCAAAAGTAACATTCCATTAGTTTTAATGAAGGTTTTGCAAGTGCTGCAGGAGTGGGTCTGCAAAGGCTGACTGAACTGGAGTGCTCTGTGCCAGGACTCCGGAGCCCTGAGGTAGTTACACGTGTAGTCAGAGCATTTTATTTCCCAGGATAACTGCAGAACCCATTGGTGCAAGACATGGTTATAAAAATGCCCCCATGCTAACATATGTAAAGCATCTCAAAAGGATAGTCTGGGTGCACAAGATCTACCTCTGGGAAAAGAGGTTGGTGCCACATGACAGCATATATACAGAGTTTAGGCCATAGAACAGATGTTCCATTTCTTCCATGGAATTTATATTTTAAAAAACTCATTACAGGTTCCCAAAAGACATGAAGAAGCAAATTTTTATGTTAGAGATTCTGTCCAAAAATAAGTCATTAATGCTATTATACAACCCCCTTACATTGGTAATCCCAGTCAGCACTTATGTATCACTTTGATTATTTTTTATGGTGCATTTCAACTTTTCTTTCCCACTATAAAAAAAATAATAAAAATTAGACAAGTCTCATTCTGCCTTGTGTTGGAGTTTTAATACTGAACATCAGAGTAACATCACCTACAAATGACAACACTTTCACCTCTACCAGTGTAAATCAAAAGTCATGAAATAATGGAATGAGATGTGTATGTAACTGCTGTGTGAGAAGAATTGACTCCAGACAGATTAATTCCTGTGGTTGAGCAGCACATAGGGCCAACAGACCTGGAATAATAAACTATGATTTTCTAGCTCCTTTCACTAGGTTCTGTTAGACCACGTGGCTTCTTTTGCATATACATACAACTTAATCCTTTAGATCATAGGAACAAATACAGCTAGTTAAAGTGTAATTTCACTAAATTTTTATCCATGTTGTGGTCAGCTTGGATTTGCCTCTAAGTGGCAGACTTTTAAAAGGTAATGACGAGTAATTATTCCCAATATTAAGAACAGGACAGTACAATAATCTAGGAAAGAAAGTGCCTTTTGGAACAATGCCTTTTGTTGTTGTTGCCGCCCTCTGCTGTACTCTTATTACCCCAAGATCCATTATTGTTATTGACATGAAATGTTATGGTTGTATGTACTGTGTACATACGCCAGTGAAGTTCGGAACACCAGCCACTACACCTTTGTTGTGTGTCTGTGGCAGGGCCTGGGTGATTTGCTAAAAATTGAAAATTGATTAAAATTAATAAAACACTCGTGAGAAAAATTATTATGTGTGATTGCTGGACTACTGGTGTTCTTCTGGGCAAATTCTTGTAAAAATCATTCTTGAATAAAATACCTGCACAAACATCAGTCTGAAAGAAAGATGCTGTTTGAAGCATAAAAGTAAGATGTAAATTCTTAAATAAGGTAATTCTTGCTAGCCCTAGCAATAATTCTGTATGTGGGAAGACAAATCCCTTAGCTGATATTTACAGCTAAAGCAAATTCTGGGTCACAGACCGCAAATTACCTGTAGATTCAGAATCTGGACTAATAGTTGGAGAGTTGCCATATTTCTGTGGGCATTTAGTTCCTGAAGCCTAGTAGTCAAAACACAACTTAAGGATTCTAAATAAAAAGAAGCAAAAATTGAGGATCATAGAATCGTAGAATGGTTAGACTTGGAAGGGACCTTAAAGATCATCAAGTTCCACCCCCCCTGCCATGGGCAGGGACACCTCTCCCTACAGCAGGTTGATCAAAGCCCCATCCAAACTGGCCTTAAACACTTCCAGGGATGGGGCATCAACAACTTCCCTGGGCAACCTGTTCCAGTGCCTCACCACCCTCACAGGAAAGAACTTCTTCCTAATATCTAATCTAAATCTCCCCTCTTCCAATTTAAAACTATTACCCCTCGTCCTGTCACCAGACTTCTGACAAAGAGTCCCTCTCCAGCTCTCCTGTAGCTCCCTTCAGATCCTGGAAGGCTGCTCTAAGGTGTCCCCAGAGCCTTCTCTTCTCCAAACTGAACAGTCCCAGCTCTCTCAGCCTGTCAAGGATCTAGGGCGAGATTCTGGCAAAAAGCCTGTGTGAACACAACTACCTCTTGGGGTAAATTGTTAGGAGGGAGTGTCTTCTGGTTCCTTTCATGCCCTCTGCAATAAGTAGAATCTCTCTCATGTTCTAGTAAACTTACAAAATTAGTTCTAGGTTATACGATTTGGAGTAATAGAAAGGAGACTGCTGGAGCCTTCAGGGCACCAGAAAAAGCAAGAGTCCTGATTCTGATCCAAATAATATCTAAAAAAGAATGTCAGTCAAGGAAAAAAAAATGAAAAAGAAAAATTAAAGGAAAACAAAGGTATATCTTTCTAGAAGGAAAGAAATGACGTGCATACATGTCTATCAGGGTCAGTCTGGTTCTGCTCACTACAGGAGTCATCTGTAGGACTGAGGAAGACAGAGAATGATTTAATCAACAGGGCTTCTGTTTGCATTGCCTGCACCTGAACTTAATTCAGAGCATCCTCAGGACATATAAGCTGATGCACTGTTTTGTAACTGTTCTGCTTAACTCAAATTTTAACATGTTTTATATATTTATTTAATTTTATTTATGTCACTGTTTACTATTACTTCTAAGGTTCTTCTCTAAGTAACTTGTATTAGAAGAAAAATTGTCACAAACAATTGCAGGTGATTATGTTTGTTCACTGTAACAATATACAGCAAATGAACAGGTAAACATAAGAAACCTAATTAAGAACTGGCTGTACTAATGCCATACCAGTGCATTCCAGTGGGCACTAGGTAATATTTTTCATATGAAGAGATTATTTCATAAAAAAGCTACTTCAAGGTTAGACTTATTGATTAGTCAGAAGTAAGCTAAGAGCTTGAGACAAAAGAGAAGAAAGGCAAGAATCAGAATAGTATTCTCTAAAAGCTGAAAAAAAATTAATTAATACTATAAACAATATAACTTTCTGAGTTAAACATTTAATTCAGCCCCAAGTTTTTTGCCTGTCTCATGAAGCAAAAAAAAATAAAATAAAAAAAAAATTAATTAATACTATACCAGTGAATGAATTGGAAAAATAGAAATTAAAAAAAAATAATAAAATTACATCTACTGAAGCACACTAGGATTTCTGTTAGAAGTAAATGATTACTTCCTACATTAGGCTTCTTCGTAATAGAAAAAATAGCAACTTTACCTAGAGAAAAAGAAACAAAAGAATCATAATTATGTGGGATGTAATCCAAGAATCATAATTTCATCAAGCATATACATGGACAAAATGCTAAAGGCAATAACCAAATGGCAAACAACTCTGACACCTGTTCATCCCACCCCATAAGGTTGTTAGGAAATGAACATTTCTACATTCATAGCAAATATTAAATAGCACTTAAGAACCTGTGAAACCCAAGTATCTGTTTATATTTACTGTTGCCTATACTTACACACTGATGGAGAAATTGCTGCTATTTTCTACATGTGCTAAGGATGAATAAACTCAGCCAGAAGGAAAGCAAATAGCTAAACCCAGCCATCTTATTCTGCTTTCAACTTGGCACACTGCTTCACGGCTGAGAACTTTTGTCATGTCCAATCTATTAATGATGCTGCTTGTCAGCTGCAGTTTTCATTAGGTAAAAGGAGTTACAGCTGATGGTAAGATTTGTAGGAGTTCATAAATATTCTGATACTGTTCAAAACTGCTGCAATGTACTCAAAGCAGGCATATTGGCTGCATTTTGGAACCTATATGAAAGCAGAGCTACTAGATGATAAAGCATGATCACTTGATTCTAATTAAAGAATATAAACTATCAGTTTAAATATGTAGTCTATTTTCTGACCTGGTCCAGGGCAGAACATCAATCCACTTCTTAAGTTTTTGCTCCTAACCCAGAGGTTTTTGTAACCCTTCCAATGGGATCTCTCTGAGCACGAGTTTTGGAATGGTTATTTCATGAAGGGATGTATAGTGTGTGTTTGTCTGCGCTGCTCCTACTTCCTGCAGAGACTTGAGCAGGGAGCTGGCCTGGGATCCAGCTGGGTACAGGACTTTCTGCACGGGGAGGCTGATGGCTGACTGCCAGCCTGCCCTCAAGGAGCCTCCTCTGTGGCCACTGACAGCCTGGTAGGACATTCATCAATATAATACTTGTACATCATTCTAAGGTCTCTTTGATATAAATAGCCAGTGACAGATGAGGCTTGTGGGGTTAGATATTTTATTTGAAGCCTGATCAATCGCAGCACAGCAAGGTTCAGGAGATCTGTACATGCCACTGTAGAACCATAACAAGAACTCTTCTTCTTCATCCACTGAGTCTGCAAATTTTGAACAGGAGCTTGTGCTCCTGCTTATAAAGAGTTCTAGCTGTCTTCACCTTGAGACAAGAAGAGTGACCTAAGTCTGGAGAGGAGAGCTGTCTCCCTTATGGATAAGCAGAATCTCATTTGAGCCACAATGACTAAAGTTAGGGAGGCGGATCTAGCAGTGCAGGAAGTTGCCACTGCTGTGGCCCTGGGGTGTTAGGAAAGGCAAGATACAAAGCTACTCTATGTTGTTTGTTGTAAGTCAACAAACTCAAGGGAATATTGTTTTAGAAATATGGCATCCAACATAGAAGACAGACCTCGGAAAAAGAAAGACAAACAAAGATATTGTTAAAAATTGAGGTGGGTGATTTCTTTCTGAAGAACAAGAGGAAGCCTGTTTTCTTATATCTTTTTCTTTTAGAATAAAATTATCCCAGTGACACTGCTTGAGATTCATTAGAGTCATTTGAAAACCATTCCTTTTGCTAAATGTAGTGCATGTATTCATGTGAGTGTTTCACTGGAAAATTGTTGCCTGGCCAGCGCAGGCTACATAGATTGCTGTGAACTTGCAGACCCTAATTTTATGTTTTAATTCCTAACTTTACCTTCCCACCTATTGATATGTGCTTCCTCTTTGTTGTTATTGCCTTCTAAAAGCACATAATCTTGGATGCTTTTGTCTGCTACCTCTTCAGTGTTTGGTGTATAAGAGCTTCTGAGCTGTACAGTTTTCCACAGCACTATGTGTGGTTGCAAAAATACCTCATGTCCTGCAGATCTGACTTTTTATCTCCTCCCCTCCCCTCCCCCACTTCCTGACTTGCTATTTGTACATCTAAATCTATTAACCTCATTTATTAATTAATCTTTCTAAATTTTCAGGGTACATCTCCAAGCAGAGGGTGTAGATTTTTACTCTTGACTATTAAAGTATAGAACACCAAGATACTGAAGTCATCCAGCAAGGCTGCCCCATCCTTAGAATTACTTACCACTCTAATAATCGTTTTGGTCAGTTGGGGCTTTAAATTTACTATTTGTGAAATACTGAAAAGACTCAGACTTGATACTGAACACTGAGGAAACCCACTGTTAATCATAATACTTTAAGATCTACTGGTGGGTAAAGTTGTTTTTCATTTAACTTAAATGTATCTATACACTTATCTTGATCAACAATATGTAAAATTACTCGAGATAGATAACAGCAAAAAGAAAAGTTTTGCATCTCATATTCTGTTGAATGGCACTGGTTGTATTCCTGTATATAAAGTAGTATTAGAAGCTCCACAGTAAAAGATTTATTTCTACATTTTTCCTTGGGAAATTCAGGTAGAATTTCAAAAATACAAATCTTATTAACATGTCCAGATAGACACATTATCTTACCAAATTTTGGTTGGTAAAGTATGAAAAATTTTAAGAAAAAAAAGAGCAATATAAAATTCCTTTTTTCATCAAATTTGTTCCAGATATTTTCTCTAATAGCAGTGCCAATTTTCTAGTCCCTAATTATTTACATATTCTATATTCTTCTTTGAAATACTACTTTATTTTTTAAAAAAATAGGTTTTTTAATTGAAGGTCTTTTAGATTAGAAGCAAGTATATTTGATAAAATACGTCAGGTTTAGAATAAAGTGTTAGATAGAAGTTTATATTTGATACTGAAATTCAATTCCTGTGTGAAAAATACCAAAAGGACTTCAAGTAGGGATGATGATGCAAAATTTGAACTTTTAAGTTAGCACAGTGTGTTAAACAGTAGAAACTATTATGTTTCTGTTAGAAGAAGATAGCCAAAATGTAAGAACTGAGCAAGTTGGAATGCACAGCCCACCTGAAAAGAATAGGAAGTGTCACTGTACTAGAGAAGTAAATGGAGAAGGGCCAGTTGTATATTTAGTAACTACTTAGACTATGTAAAAAAGGATGAGAGGAGATGTTCAATATCAGTAAGAGGGAAAAGGAAGCTATGAAAGACTTATTCTTCTTGCATATGCACATATAATTAGTCTCCCATGCTAGAATCCATGAAATATGGTTCACTCCCAAGTTACTACTTACTCCATAGATGTTATTCTAACAACGTTAGTGTTTTCAAAACAGTTTTTAATGGCAAGTATTTTTCATCTAGAAATCTATAAATAAGAATTAGGATACATCCTCATAAGACATTAAGCCAAAATTCATTCTTGGTCTGTCAGTTCCATTTCCACAAAGGCTTTCTGTAACTTCCTGGCAGGGAAAGCAGATGGCAGTGACTTGTCCACCTGACTTCATTGGGCTTCAGAAAAGTAAAGCAAATGTTCAGTATGTGACACATGCATGTCAATCACAGGAAATTGGTTTTTTAAATTTTCAAAAGCATACATCTGTACATTTTAAATAGCCCTAAGTTTCTACCTGTATCCATACATCCTGTATCTACAGCACACATTCAAGGGATTCTTTCCCTTCCTCTAAAAACAATTTGGTTGTTTTATTTTATTTTATTTTATTTTATTTTATTGCATTGCATTGCATTGCATTGCATTGCATTGCATTGCATTGCATTGCATTCTAAACAGTCCTGCTAAGTTCAGCTGATACAGAGGTGATATACTGCAATGTACATCAAAAATAGGCAGAAATAGAAAACCAGTCAATACAGGAAAGTTATACAGCTGTAACTTTGCCTTCAGCTGCTTGTTAACTAAAAAATATCCATACTGAAGCATTCACAGTCATCAGTAAAGCATCCTTCTAAAGATAGAAGCACATCTCAGATAACAAAAATTTAATTTGTGGAGTATTTCCTGCTCTATTGCTATGTAGAGTTGTGTCCCAAAAAGGAAGAAGTATCTAATCTGCTCTTGTGTTACTCCAAAAT
Source organism: Thinocorus orbignyianus (assembly GCA_013400375.1). NCBI lineage: Eukaryota > Metazoa > Chordata > Aves > Ciconiiformes > Thinocoridae > Thinocorus > Thinocorus orbignyianus. The sequence continues at coordinate 160,848 of VXBW01000909.1, forward strand.
ATGAAGACCTAAACACAGTATGTAAATAGGGCAAAAAATGTGAGATAACAAAACTGGAGAACAGGAAGTTCTTATGAAGCAGACAAGGAACTGTAACGGGTGGAGAACCAGGATCAACTGGAAGTCCTAAAAGCAATGCAAATCAGTTCGTGTTGTATTTGCAGTGATCTTTCCCCAGACTGGCCATTGAAATCAAATAAATGCAGGTGATTAGAATGTAAAGTTGACAGCTCCACAGCTCATTAACCTTTCTTTTCTGTTGCCCAGTCTCAACCTGCTTTAGTCAAGATCATTATACCAAGATGACTAAAAGAAAAAGGAGCAATCTCAGGGGAGCAAAGCTGTCAGTTTACAAAGATGACAGGTTTTTGTGTTCTTCTGGTTTTCTCTTCATGACTTTCTGTTTACACCTGCTTGCCTTGTGTCTCTCCTTCACACAAAACCATTGTGTGTTTATACTTGGGAAGTATATCAACAGTTTTTGTGACTTGAAGTTACATGTATTTTGTTCCTGTTTTATAAAAATAGAGCATACTTATAAGAAATTTTATCTATTTTGTCTTACTCATTATACGTTTCTTCCAGGACCTTAGTTCATTTTGCTGTTACAGAGAAGTGTGCCTAACATGATTTTGATGTTAAGAGCCTGAAGTATTATTTCAATTAAAATGCTTATAACGTTACAGTATATTTTGAAGTAATTTTGAGATGAGAAATTTTGTTCTTTCAGGGCCACTTCCCATAAACAAAATAATATTATAAATAGGCTTCACATAATGTCATTGCTCATTAAGTACATTAATTATTTAAGGATATTTGAAATGAACTGTCAAATTAACAGAAACTACAGCACAGCAGCTATGCAGATGATGAGCACAGAACTTTCACTTGCATTGAAATAAATAGTAGAGATTTTTTCTTCACGTACTAGAAATGCCTCTCACATCACTGTATCTTCTGCTGAAATCATGGTAGAAGCATTCTTGAGAGTTCTAGAGCTGAATCATGGCTTTATTTACATAACTATTCCCTCAAACCCGCTCTCACGGGCAGATGTTTGTCTATAAACACAGATATTATCAGGACAAACTCCTTAAACCTTTTGAATAATTCTATGCTTTGAACAAACAGATCCCAGGATACTTTCTATAGAGAATAAAACCTCTGACATAATAATAACCACAATCACATTTTCTTAACCCGTTATGCAACGCCCTGTATCATAACTGACAATATAACTATATTTGTTCCAGTGATGCCAGGCTGACATGTTATAATGACAATGTTACAAATACGGAAGTAATTAAGAGAAATGCAAAAACCGCAGCTGAATTCTGTTACTGTAACCTTTTACTACTTTTAAAGTAACCTTCACTGCTTTACAGGAGGGCTCTCTGCCTTACTCTGTCTTCAAAATTGTCAGAGAAGTCAAGACACCGAATATTCTACATGGCAATGAAGCCATCAATGTCCATGTCATTCTCTGAATGCCTATCATCTAAATTAAAGTGAAAACAACTAATATGCATATTAATATACTTATGTGTGCATCTCAGTATGACCAAGTGGGTAAAAAGGTTCTATAGTGTCGTTCCAATATGTGTGCATCTCTGATCCTCCTTATCTCACTGCTCGTTCTCATAACTCCATTTGGCTTATCATCCCAGCTTTCTCTCTAAATATGTAATTATGTGTTCTCTTGTAGTAATAAAATATGCTGACACTGAGTATGAAATGACAGAGAATGTGAAGTATTAGATTTAATGGCAAAAAATGTTGGTTCTTAAACCTGTATTAATTATTCATTTTTTGTGTAGCAGGTTCCTCAATGTATGATAGACTTAGTTAAGTACATTTGGAATACCATATATTAGCCACTGGTAAAAAAAATAGTTCAGAAGAGGTAATTTTTCAGGTTCACTAAGATTACCTTAGTGGTTGCAAATGCAAATGAAAGGGACAAGCACACTGTGTCTCTTGCTACCTAAAGCCACTGACCATTAAACAATTCTAGGCTTGGGATAGCTCATGAATAACTTCTAAAGCACTTTACTTATATTGGTGGACTAAATTATTCATTCAGAATTAAAGTGGCCCTAATTCATTTTAGCTTACAGGGTAAATTAAGATAAAAAGAATTAGAAGCACTTTAATTCTGAATGAGAGTATTCCACAAAGGAGAGTAAGTAATTTATTTCAGGGTCACACCTTCAGCTGATCCTGAATTTTCTATGGCATTCCCACAAAGACAGTTTTGGTTTTGTCTCCCCATCTCACTGCACACAGTTCTTACTTATTCCAACTAGACATTCAGTTTTTTTCTTCTAATGTTTTCCTTCTCACTTGGATTTACTAGACACTTGAAGGACAGACTTTACATTTCTGCAATTTGGAAAGCAGTAACAGTTATAGACATTCAATGACCAGTGGGCAACCTGTCTGTTTATTTTGCTTTTTTTCCCATGCAACCTCAGTTCTTTTTGCAATGAAACTTCTGCAGAATTCTGACATGGTTCTCTAGAGAATACTAAGCTGAATGCTCATTTTAAAATTACCCTTTTTTCAGCAGCATGTTCCCATGTAAAATGGGAATAAGAGTTAGGAGAAAGGAAAAATATAAAAAATTGACTGTATCAGTCGTGTCATTTTGTCAGCGTCATAAAATCTCTCTTCTGAGATCCAAGTAAAGGAGCTGACGAGCTGATGATAGTCTTTCAACACAACTCAAAGCAGCACGCCCATAACGACAGGAAATACTAGTAAGGCAAAGATCATCAAGAAAAAAGTCTGTTTTCACCCCTTCTTTTTTGAGCCAAAGAATAGTAGTAGGGCAGACTGAAACAAAACCACTCAAATTATCAGGTTGGCTTCCCTCCTCCTTCTCTCTCTCCCCCCNAACAGATTGACCTGAGTCTTCTCTTCTGCTGTCTCTATGTGCAATAGCTATGTGGCTCTCCTCTGAAAGGTTCCAGTGTTTGGCCAGTGGTGCTTTTCTACACATTTTGACACAGATCCTCAAAATCTTGCTGCATTTTTTTTCATTGTGTTTTTCAGTTAGCAAATTCTAGCATAGATGCATTTAGCTTCACAATGTAGTACAACCTTATTTATTAAAATGAGGTCCTTGGATCTCCAACAAAATAAAAAAAAACCCAAGCACCTGACAGTTAAGAAACTTTTAAAATTAAAGCTTCTATTGCTATTTCTGCACCTACTCAAAGTATACAGTCAGGTTTCTGACTTTCAGCATCTACAGGTTTATTTTTAAACGTGATTAATTTGAATACTGCACGGTTGTGTTGTGATCATGTGGTCCTTAAATTAATATGGCTACAAAAAAAGAACTGGCTTTGTTTAGTCTAGGTTGGTTGCCCTCAGAAGCTTCCTCCACACTTGCCAAATACTGAACAAGAAGCAATTTAATGGATTAAAGCTTAGAACAAGTCAGACTTAGGGTAGATATTAGGAAGAAACGTAAATATTTGAACAGTTCTTTTTGTATTAGTGCATTGACACAATATTTCTCTATGATAGTTATTACACAGAGGTAATGCAGAATGAATTGTAGCAGTACTGATGTTTGCTCTACCCATCCCAGCAACCCTGCCTAACACATACGGACATCCCGATCTCTGTAAAGCCCAGGATATATCTTTTTCTGATTAACTACTGCCATGAAATACAATACATATAGAAATAATAAGTAAACTTTGCAGATAATTGGAATACGCAATCCAACATCCGATATACATTTGTTTTTCAGTGAATTAAAACTAAGAAAAGTTTTGTGTATGTTTTTAAACACTCCTGCTGATCACATCTTACTGAGACTATTAGAATTTAGACATTGTAAAGTGGTTGAAAGATAACTGCAAAGAGGATTAAAATCACTACCCTTTCTTTCTCATTCCTTCCCTAGATAAAAGTTGCTTTTTAGGAATTCAAAAAAAAAATAAAAAATAAAAAAAATTCATACTTCATGAATCAGAACAAAATTTCTGTTTTGATGTAAAGCATTTTCAAAAATTATGCATATATATCCATGAGTTGAAGTGTACATCTTTCTATATAAAAAAGTGTAAATGAGAGCAGAAGTGTTAAGAAGGACGTGGTCAAGTATACCTATATTTTTTACATTTTGAATGTTTCTGAATAAAGCCTTCTGTGACTTGCATACTGACTAAGCACCTGGCTGCCTGGTCCTATCTGTTAGTATTTCATGTCCATGAGCTGCATTCTAGATGGTGGCAAACCCACAAGTCCAACTCTTCTCAAATGCTGCCACCTAAAGCCTAAATGAAGTAGGACTGTAGAGATGTGCTGACCGAGACTGGCTAAAAAGAGCAAATGGGAAAGGAAATAAAATGCAAAATTGCAGATCTGTTGCTTGGATATCACGAACCAAATACATTCATGCTTAATCCCATACCAATAATTACCTGAAAATACTTTTAAGAAATAGTTTTTTTCACAGGGCAGGTCAACACAGAGGTTTGCATCTTCAGCAGTCATGTCATTACACTTATAAATCCATTGAACAAAACTAAACAATAAACCCAATATAATAAACTTATATGAGCTCAATGACTCAGAATTATGAAACCAATGAAAATCTCCAAACTCTTTTTCTAATTGAAATATAATTCCTCTAATTTGATCATGTAGTACATGTCAACTCCTTTTAAAAAAATGCACAATATATTTAAACTTCTGTAATTCTGATTATCTCTTGCAGAAAACTATGCAGAAGAACATAATAATCAGGGAAAATCGAGGATTTCTTTCTAAATGATTTCAAGATAAAGATTCAGTAATTAAAAAAAAAACAACCAACAAACCCAAAGCAAAACCCTAAAAATCCTGCCTAACAGGGTTTTTGTTAGAGCTGGATAGATTTTCCATCTGAAGTCGTTCTTAAGAGAGGCTTCAAAATAATCACGAAAATTTGGTGGATCTTTTAATTACCGTGATAAAGGTGGTCTATGTCATAGGAAATACAACTAAAATTAACTTACTCTTAAAGTAATTTACATGTGCCATCCTTCCAATGCTTTAAACTATCTTAAAATTAAACAGCAGAATGCTATAATCAACAGATGCAATATTTTGAGCATTTCAACTATTTCGCTGTTAAGTATGTAATCACTAGGTTTTGTATGTGTGGAAGAAAACCAGACTTTACAACTTTAAGAAATGACTGGATGAGAAAGTTGAAAGTGTAGAGCTCATGTACCAATGTAGCCCTCATAGTCAGAATAAAAGTGAAGCAAGTTCTGCAGGGAAAGGTAATATATTATACCAACTAATGAAGCTAGAGAAAATAAATGCAGTTCTGGGGTTTTGCACTGAAAACCTTCAGTTTAGGAATAAGAGTGTCCAGATTTACTTACTTGTGAGCTAAAATGAAACTTCAATTTCAGTTTGTATGAAGAAAGGCTGATATAAGATTTAATTAGTTACACTTGTGTATTTCCTTGGTTTTGCCTTGATTTTAGCAGTAAATACTTTAAAATCAAAATAACAGGCAATGACATTAAAAGGAAAAAGCATCATGCAGCCAATCAGTGGAAAACAGAGTTTCATGAAAAGTTATGGAAACTGTTTATTAGCAGAAAACGTTGATTTATTATCATATCTAAGGAGTACCTGTATTAAATCACTGCAGTGATTTAATCACTGCACTGATAAATCACTGCAGCCTCAATAGGACTACTATTCTGCATACGAACCCCCTGGTGTCCTTCAGTTGCCAAGGAGCATGAGTTTTATTTTGATGTCAGTTCCAGTTTTGTCTCCTGCGCCATTATCCAGTGTAAAAATCCCCACCAAAAGAAAACAGTAGATTTAGATGCCGTCCATTCAGTTGCCAGGGCTGGCCCACAGTGTTGTTGCCATGACTGGTGACAAAGCAGGTATGGCTGTGTACCCAACCTGGACTCTCAGCCCTGACAATTTCTGTCTGGGAAGTCTCTGTACTGCCTTCTGGTTTCTGCTTCTCTCCCCTGTGGGGTTGGGCTGTTGACAGAGGACAAATTTGGACACACGAACTGGAATCTGCTCCGAGGTTCTAATAGCATGAAAAAAGGACTCAACTTGGGAAAACAATCAGATCTTTTAAAATATTATTCAGAGACATTAAGGGTGCATGATGTTTCCTAGAATATGGGATTTTTTGGTAATTGATTCAGGCGAGAAAAAGATAAAATGTTGGTTATGTATCACATTCATTATTTTTTGTTAATGGAATTATTTTCCTTTGTTTTTATTTGGCCAGAATTTGTTAGTAACAACCAACTGATAATTCTGTGCAGTACAAAAGATTCCTGCAGCCTGTAATGGTGTGCACCACATAGGTCCTCTTTTGAACAGCAATCCATCTCAGTACCTTTGCACAATACAGCACAGCTTCACACAGATGCAATAACATGGGTCTAGATGTAATTAGAGAAAATTTGCCTCTGTAAGGCTAAGTAGTTTGGGTGCTGTATGCATTCTACTCTACTGTTTGGTATCAGTACTGAGAGTATCCAGGAAGAATAGTTGGGATATTTCTGCACACAGCACAGGAACCAGCACAGAGCGCAGAACACAGGTTCCAGAGTGTGTGCTGTGTTTATACAGATTTAATGGGAAGAAAAGAAGACCTAATCTCTTCTTTGAGAAATGTGCAATTGAAATGGTTCTGATTTGATTCTTTCTCATGATAATACTGTGAGATTTAAGGTGTTTCAAGTTCCTAAAGCTAAGAGATGGCTAAAGAAAATGAAGCAAAACTGAAAAGAAAGTGATCTCTATTAAGTTGCAGCTGGAGATCTTATCCCGTAAGCTTTTTTCTGCAAAACCCTGGTCGTTTCAATAATGTACTGTGAAAGACCGAGAAGCATTCTTGTAGCCTTATTCTGCAACCCTCCTTCTGGCTTAGAAGGAATGTTCTTTAGACCCTTAGCACTAAACATGAGATTCTGTCTAATTCCTGTAGATATATTTCATACACCTTTTTCAAGTGTCATACAGTACCTTTCTAATTATGTTTTGTGAGAAACATGCTTATACTGTCAATTCTTTTTTTTCTTTTTTTCTTTCCTACTCATTAGTTGTTTCCATCACAAAAAAAAAAGTAGCAAAAGAAAGAGTAGTTAATTGCATTAGAGGCCAATTCAGGACAAATGCAATGTTTCCCATCACATCCCATCACACACGGTTGCCATTTCTCGACTTTTTAAATGTCTATCCCTTGCTGCTAACACCAAAATTGAACGCTGCCTGTGGCATTTACTGTACCTTCATCTGCTGGATTAAATGTTGTCTCAGCTGCTCTACTCTGTCCCTCAGGGACCAAAACCATCGCCATTCAGAATACTCTCAGCAGCAGAAGCAACAGAATATCAATGTCTCATCTAAACTAATAGTATAAAGGTGATTATGATTATTAACGGCATAAACATGATATATTCTTTCTTTTATGTTTTCCTCATAGTTTACAGTCTTCTGGTATCAAGCAGTGACTTGACAGATTAATCTTATAACTCCTGACCACATTCTATTAGAAGTGAACCAGAACCCAGAAGTGCTCCTGGGCAGAGCTGTGGGAAAGTTTGAAATTTTATTTCACACAGCATAATCAGATGTACAGCAACATACAAGGCAATTGCTCAGTGATACAGGAAATGAATGGAAAGCAACAAATTTCCAACTTCTCCATTGAGAAAAAAAAAAAAACAAACCAACAAAAACCCCCAAACCACCTTTAAAGTGTTTTAAGTGAAACTGATTCTTGTGCAATTTGGGGAATTGACTTTGGACATCCTTCTGTTGCCTGTCTGATTTCATCCCCAAGTAATTCTGAGAAGACTGACTGGGTCTCATCCCAGTTGAGACAGAGAAGCTCACTCCAATAGTGAGCTTCTACGATTCTATACATTAGAAAATTTCCAGAGGAGTTTTGAAATGATATAGATGTGGAGATAAGCTGCAGCACTTTTTATACACCAAGTGAAACTGCAACCAAATACTCCAAACTGCAGCGATGTTGGGAACAATGCTGAAAGTCTGTGCTTGAATTCCTCTCAAGTTATAATATTGTGAGAAATCAAACTGCAAAATAACAGCTCTGTATTTCCCTTGGCAGTTTTAAAGAGTAAAGTTTTTATGACGGCATGTAAACAAAAGAAAGCAATTTGTAAAACACTAAACCTTGACATTTTTCTTTGTTTAAGATGCTTCCTTTTTGCTTACATTCTCAAAGCAATGCATATAATTACCTCAATATTTCACATCTAGTCATTAAATGTGTTAAAAAGACTGCCAGAATTGATCCCTCATAGCAAGGCCTTGGACATCTTCTAAAATAACAATAACTTTAAAGGATTCTCTGTAACTATATAAAGATTTACTCAGTTGTCTTTTAACCATGAAAGCAGATGTTCTCATTTTTGGAAGATACTTTTTAGTATTTGGTGGCAGATGGAAACCTTCTACATATTCACTATAAATATGTGAGAGAGTAGAATGATGTACTCTCTCATTCAAACTCCTAGGAAATCAGTCATATCATAGAGTGTGGACTTGCAGCCCCTGGCAACTGAGTTGAGAATGAGAGAGAGAAGGGAAGCCTAACACAAGTATCATTTTTTTAAAGTTGAAGATGTCCCTGCTTATTTATCTGCAATAGGTATTTACTGAATCCTTTGTTCAGGTATTCACCCATACCTGAATGATAAGCAATTCAAAAGAAACTACAAAACAACCAGAAAATTCTGCATACAATTTCAGATTAACTTGAAACTTCTGAACTTCATTAAACTTCAGTTAACTTTTCAAAATCATCATCTGTCTTTTATCTTACTAATTTCAGCTGTAACCTGAAGCAAGAACAAAACCCATGAAGGAAGCTATGCTGATCGTGGAGAACATCAGAAACCTTACAAAGAAATGTATTCTCATTACACTTCAACACTTCAACTAGATATTAGATATTAGGAATAGATATACTAGATATTAGGAAGAAGTTCTTTCCTGTGAGGGTGGTGAGGCACTGGAACAGGTTGCCCAGGGAAGTTGTTGATGCCCCATCCCTGGAAGTGTTTAAGGCCAGGTTGGATGGGGCTTGGAGCAAGCTGCTGTAGGGAGGGGTGTCCCTGCCCATGGCAGGGGGGTTGGAACTTGATGATCTTTAAGGTCCCTTCCAAGTCTAACCATTCTACGATTCTATGATTCTATGAACACCGTTTCAGAACCAAAAGTCTTGGGATCAGCTTCAAAAAATCCTGAAAGATTTGTAACTCACAAAAACAATGCACATAAGGCCTTCAGGAAACAAAGCCACCAAAGCACAGTTTCTAGCTCTTGCCTTTCCCCATGTTACATACTGAACTACATCATGGGAATGGACCACACATTCTCAGGGAAGTTTCAGACTCTGGTGCCTTTTGATAGAAAGTTTTCAAGCGGATATGCACTTACATACCATCCACAATTGGAAAATAAATTCTTACAACTCTTTTTTTTTTCTTTTTTTTTCGACACATTGATGTGTCAGAAGTGTCTGTCCTAGCTTTTTTTCACATGTCCCCAGGAATATCTATCTAGGCAAGCACTGGTCATACTCACTCTGTGTGTTCAGTCATACCTCAGGCACTACTGAGGGTCAGTCAAAAGGTCAGCCTCTTTGAAGGAACAGTATATGTTTACACCTGACACCTCCCTAAAGAAAAGGAGCTAAATGGAGCTCTGGCCAGCTTCACAGCGTAGATTTCTGGTTGTTTTGTTTGTGGGTTGTTCTTTTTTTCCCAAAGCTGACGTAGTTGAATGCAGGAGTGCAAGTGGCACATCCTTGCAAACAGTCACTCACATTTTTGGACAGGAGTCCTATTATGAACTTGCAGTCAGTGCACATATGCGATGTCTGCTGTCTATCCTCATATTCATCTCAACTTCAAAGCACAGTGCTTGTTTACAAGTTCATCAAACCCTTCCCCGAGGATATAGGTGTCAAGAAATGAAAGGTGACTGCTTAGATGTCAGTGAATGATCTGTTTAGAAGGGAAACATTTTCAAAGTGGTGAATAAGAAATGAAGAGTTTCTCTTGTCTGCTATGTTAGTATAAACTAGTAATTACGACAGTTCCCCAAAATATATAATCTGTTTCTCAATTTATTATTATTTTACATATAGATTATATTCAAACACTGTGTAGATATCACTTCCCAATAGTTTTTGCTGCTCTTCTCCTCAATTTTTAAGTACTTTGTGTGAATTTTACTTCCTCTACTTCTGTATACCTGATTTCGCTTTGCCTTCTGAAATTCTGTTGAATTTCTCAGACTACAGCCACCCCCCACACACACCATTAACTCACTTATCTCTCAATTTTTTCCTAGAACATTTTTTTCTCTATTCTTAATACACTCAATACATTAAGTTTCTCAGCTTCCCTCTAGTATTTCACACTTTATTTGTTTCTTATTTATCTCTCCCATCTTCATTTATTATTCCCTTCTGGAGCCAGTCATCCTCCCTTCTTGTCCATCTTTTTTTTTCCTCCCTGCCAACTGGAATGTGGCTGTTTGTCACTTGCTCTATTATGAAACTCTTCCCACAGTATTTCACGAAAATAACATTAGAGTCAGTATTCTTCCAGCAGTTTTCAGCTTATTTTTCAGATTCCGGATGAGTGGGAAGGGTAACAGTAGGTGGAAAGAGTCTAATTCTAATAAAAAACAACTGCTAACCATAAAACATCTCACTCTCTTTAAAAAAAGTCCTTTTAAGGACTTTGGGAAAGTCTTTAAGTTATGTGCCAAAAACTGATAATGTAAGAAAGAGATCTAGAATTCGTAGGCAACTGAGAATACCAATGTAACAGACTAATTTGCATCAGGTGCCTTAGTGACTCATGACTGCTCCTTGACTGTGCCAAAAATGTATTGAGCATGGTATCTTTTGTGGAAAGATACCTCCTGACAATGACACCAGCTGCCAAAATGATACCCAAAAATGCACTACTTCTGCTGGAGTAAATCTAGCAGAACTCAGGTTAAAACTCTGTATTGTTTGAAAAAGTTCAGTAACAGAGCAGAAGCTGACTGCTTAAAACTACAGTAAAATACCTGGTTTCAAATAGATGAGAATTTTTGTGTTTTGATACTTCTGAGCCAAGTTGAATTCATATGCATCCTGTAACAGCAACTGTCTCCATTCAGGAAGCAATTAGCAGGCAGAGGCACACGAAATGAACTTAGCAGGTTGAGTGCCAAAGGTGCTGGAATCGTAAGGATGGATAGAAGGGTAAAAAGCAGAACTTGTCCGGATGTAGTAAGAGCACAGATAGTTTTAAAAGGGAAAATCCTTCTATAGCCTTCTGCATGTTGCCTTTCATAATGGTGCCTGAACCTCAGTTTTCCCTAAGTGCTACCACAAACCACTTAGCACAGTGCACAGTAGGCTTATTTTATAGCTGCCCAGGTAATTCTGATCTAGTGGAGCAGTGTTGGAAATTAAAACATTACAGTGCACACTAGCCTAAGGACACCAGTGAAACTTAGCCCACAGATGAAGAACAGCAGGTTGTTGTCTGAGATGGCATAAAACATACCTGTCAGTTAAGAGGTAATAGAAAGGAAACCCTGTTTTTTTGTCTTTTTTAAGTATTATCAGTTATGAAGTTGTTGTCAAAGCTGTCTTCAAGAGTTTTTATGTGTGAATGTCAGCGTTGTCTCAAAGTGAACTCTTGAGTCAGGCTGACTTCAATAGTACAGACTCAGCTATATGTCTGGAAATACTACCTTGTATGTCAGATAAGTTAGGCTGGGGATTTCTAGGCTGCTTCTGTATAATGTCTTGAGAGTGTTTTGGATGAAAACCAACTGTGATCCCTTGGAATGTTTGTATTTATATTACTAATGTTGATAGTTCTTCTATTATAATTCTTATTGTTCAAATTGCAACATACCTGTAACTCCAAAGTTGGGATTTTAAATTACTTCTGCAAAATACGTAAAGCTTCTTTATGCTTACAGGTGTTGAATTAACAGCAACTTAAATTTCCAAGAACTAACTCCTCTACTTCAGGGTTATCTTGCCTGCAATGAGTCAAAGACCATAGCAACATTGCGCTCTTTGGTCTTCATTGTAGATCTTTTAGTCAGGTTTAGTATCATAGCACTGGATTTTAAATCAAAATCTGTGGGCAGTTTGCAGGTACATAGGTGTAGAACACACTCAAGAGACATGGCCTAATGATAAAAAGATTTGTAGTGTGAAATTGAGAATATGTATTTGTCCTTAGCAGTGTCTGGCACTAACAATTATCAAATGTGGATCCATGTTACAGTTCAATACCTAAGCTTGCTTTTCAAATAAAGGTCGTAAGAAATGGTACTCGTATGAAAGGACAATATAAAATTGCATCCATAGGCATATGCTTCATAGGAATATAGCACAGGTTATACACCTTCATACCAGGGGAAAAAAAGAACTGCATTCTGGAGGAGATAGTACTTTAAAAATGAAATGAGCCTTCCCCGTTATTTGCAATATTTATAAATTTAGTTGTCAAATTGCTTTTGCTATGCAAATATTGTTTACTCTTTGTCATTTTCACCTTTCAGTGTCTACCACCATAAGTTAAACACTTAAAATCAAGCTTTGAAGTTTCTGAACACACGATAAAAATGTTACTCACCTAAGAAAATCCAAGGCCCTGCAGTACTAGTTCGTGCTGCTAATATGTTTGTGGCATGTTTTCTTTCAGATGGCGCTTTTCATTTGGTATCACCTTCTATATTTCACCAATCAAAATTATCACATATACTATCTTTTTGTATCTTTGATCAAAAGCACCATTATATAAATAAACACAGAAGTCCATCAAAGAAAATTAATTTAATAGCCATCTATAGCAGCCACTGTATCAACATGTAAAGATCCAGTTAGTCTTCACCAGAAAAATAAAAACAAACCCTGAGTTAGGTTTTATATTCCCCTTTTCTCTTCTTATATAAACATGCTGAAAATGGGAACAAGATAACATATTCCACTGACAAAAAGAATTCTGGGCTAACAGAATTGCAAACTTCCCTCAAACCATTCTCTTTTCCTCTGTTCCAGCACACTCATTTATACACAGCAAGCTCCGTGGGCAGGCAGGTATACATCTTGGGGCTTCAACTGTTTCTATTTTACAGTCAAAAAAAGACTGCTTGCCACCTTGAAAAATGTACGTGAGTTTTGTCATAAAGTGGGTATAAAAAAACATGAAGGTGTTCTTATTTATTCTACGGACTCAGTTAGTGGTTTGTGCTTGCAATTTGAAAGTAATCTGTAGAAGCTTGTTGATCCATATAGGTCTGGTTTTTAGGTGGCTTATTACTTTCTGAGCTATTTTTACCTGGACAATGTGAGCATAGAAAAACATGCAAACAAGAATTCTGTCATCATTGGCAACTCGTGTTCACTTGCTACATTTAAGAGAAGAAACCAAGGGGAGAAACAGACCTGGCAGGTTTGGATTTTCTGTTTTCCCCTGAAAAATGTGCAAGCAAAAACCTGATTAGAAAGAAAAAAATGATTCTGCCTAATAAGAACTAGCAAGGAACACATGGCATGACATAGGTCATACATACTGAGACATCAGTCAACACGGCAAGGAACTGAAGCAACATCCACAAATTATAACCTTAATTGCTAAAAATAATTAAACAGATTGGCAGACATTTAAAAAAATCACTCACGGGCATCCAGTAGCCATAGAAAGTGAGCAGGACTTAGTGATGTGAGTAGTGATGCTGTTTACCATTCTAAATGTCTTCCCTATTTTGGAAATATCTTAATTTGAGAGTTTTAAATCAGTTGGATATTTATGTTGTTCCAGGTTTCCCCAGAATATCATAAATTATATATATCTGGAAACATGAAAAGTATCATAACATCTAGAAGAGAGAAAAAAGAAGAATATTTTGAAAGCAAGAGTAAAATCAAAAGTTATTTTCTTTAACTGTCAGGAAATTAAAAACCCAAACAGAGCTTCAAGATTTTTTTTTTTCCCCCCCAGCTGTAACCTACCCAAAGCTGATTTTTAAGGAAAAGGGACAAAGTTCTGATTCAAATTTTTCCTCACATTTTTCATCATAAAAGTGAACACTTAAGGTAGAACAAATTCTTTGGGGTTTTGGGTGGGTTTTTTTGTTCATTTTTTGTCATAGGTTGAAAGAATTACGGACAATATTGTGCCGACTTCCCCAAAGACAGCATAACATTAAATACATATGCTAAGCCTTCAGTAGAGAAACACTGAGAATTTACTAAAATGGGAAATACCTGAGTGTCAGCTTTCCAGCAAACGTTATAGCTGCTGAATTAAATGTGAAGGTCAATATAAGTGGAAAAAATAGAGTTGCATAACAACAATGAAATAGAACGACTGGGTTTTTTTTTCTGCAAAGAAACCCCACCAAATTAAGCTCGTTCATATTCATGACCTCTTTTTCCTCTAACTCTTTGTGAATATTCTGTAAACAATTTTCCTTCAGAAGATTATTCACAGTTATCAAAATCTCTGCAAACAAGTGAATGTAAGAGTGTTTATGATAGGACGCTAGCATATTGGAAAGCTCTTTTATTATTATTTGTACAATGAATTCATTAACTGATTAAGAACATTCAGTTTAGTTAGAAATAGAAGGATCCCTCTTCTGCTTGGAAAGCTTAGGTCATTCAACCAGAGACAGCAACTAGACCAATGCTTCAGTTCTACAGCATCTTGGTGCTCAGGTGCCATGACTTCAGTGTGAGTGGTAGCAGTCCTGGTAAAGATCCAACTCTGTGTTGAGGATCCAGGTGGGGTCCCTACTGTAGAATTTGGCCTACTATCAATTTAACACTGCATAAACTTTCAAAGTGTTAATAGAACGACAGTCAATGTTTACAAAGGATACTGAAGGGATATTTAAGATTAAATGTAGTCTTCAGCATGTGCAAAAGGTTTCGTTGATTTATAATGTCCCTTGTCCTTAAAACCCCTCAGAGTTTTTACGTAGGAGTTGTGAAAAAGATGTAGTTTAAAAGCATGTGTGACCACAGCTATAGATGCATGTGGTAGATGTATTGCTCAATATGAATTTTAATACAATTCCTGTAATAAAATTATAAAATCACAAACTGGCTTTCAAGTGCCCCATTCTGAAAATGTATTTTAGAAATGAAATCTACTAACTGCAGCAATTTATTTTAGCATGTTTGTGAAATACTGCTTTGAAACTCATATTCAATTATTTGCTTCATTAATGTGATTGCCAGGAATAAAAATGTCTTTAAAAGCAATAGTGAAAGATACTTATTTCTGTGGCTAGAAGAGCTCTATTTTTTTTTTTTTTAATTTGAAATTTTCTAAAATGTAAAAGAATGATCAGAGCTGGGAATGAATCAAGCGAAGTGGAGCTAGGAAGACAACAGAAAATATCAGTGTGAAGGACATGTTGAAATGGGGCTCGGGAGACTAGAAAAGAAAGCATGTCACAGTCTGATAATTTTCTATGAGGGACAATTAGGGACTTCTGGTGAGAACACTTTACTAGCACAAAAAGGAAGAAACGACACCTAAGAAAGAGCCAGAACAGAATCAGGATTCAGGAATTAGATACTATTTTTACCTTGAAGCCCTGAAACACAGTATTGCTATCACAAGTACGAGACAGGGAGTGAGTTTAGCAGGCCTCAGGCTTGCCCCGTCTGAATGTTCCTGGATTGCCTGCAGCAGATTTTTTTTTTTCCCTAAAGCAGACCAGGGGGTTATGGCTATAGGAGTATTTTTGTTGTTGTTGTGTTGTTTTTTTTTTTTACTTTTGTTTATATTTCCATGGCACAGACATTGTTTCATGCAGAAAAGAGTAACAAGCAGATACTCCTTTCACACAAACACATCCTGCTGAAGGTACCAGCCTTCAGGCCCAGAGAAGTGGAAGGATGTGCATAGAGCCAGGAAAAGGCTTGAAACTCAGAAGTGTGTGCATTACAATTTAAACTATATTATTACTGAGACTTGCTTTGTATAGAAGAATCTTTTTTTCTTTTCTTTCTGTAGTAATGCTAGGGAGACACTAGCTAGACTGTGTTGCAAGAAGAATAAATACAAGAAGGAAAGTCCAGGGAGGCAGGCACATAGAAAACTGATAAGAAATTTCAGTGCAGTGATGAGGCAAAAGAAGGTGTGCAGAATGGAAAACATCATCACAAGTTCTCAAAGTAAAATAAAATGGCAGAAGAAAGAAGAATTTTGCAGGGGGAATATTTATGGCATGATCTTGAAAACTACTAAAATATAACAATTATTGAGATGTTTGCATTGTTATGGTTTTAGAAGGTTTCAAACACTTCTTGTCTAACTACAAATGTTTTTTAAACATTTCCTGTTTAGAAAACCTAAACTAAGGCGTCACTGAGCTGCAGCTACAGCTTGTCCTAAGAAAGGGGCAAGCATTCTGAAATGGTTAATGAAAATGGATCTCTTAGTCATGTCCTCGAGGCACAGAACTGAAGTTGACTCTGTCTTGTACAGCTCCCTGTAGCTGAGGAAAACTCAGTCCCCAGTTCTTCCTTTCTCTCTTGATAACTGGGAATTTGCATACCACAAGTAGCTGCATCTGCCACACTACTCACCAGATCCCAGGCATTTGCTCTAAGACAGGGCCACGACTCTCATTTTTCACTGCTTGCCCTCTTCTTGGATAAAGCTACATCTGAAGCAACTGAGGCAAGGGACAAGTGGGATGAAAACACAAACTCCATTTAAACAAAGGTGTCCTAGATATAGAGGTACTACCAAAATACAACTGCCGGTACTATGCTGGGATTTGCAGCTGATAAGATTAATTGAAGACTATCGTAATCAGTTACAAAGTGCTAAAGCACAGGATCAAGTACTTTCCTATGAACATTCATACTGTAGAGTCAGTGCTTGACATGTCTTTCTGTGGCCAGAGCTGGAGGATGCTTTTAGAAGGAATTTTGCTTAAGTTAATCAATTCCCAACTGACACAAACTCTTTTAGGTATCAGGAAAAAGAAGAGCACAAACAACTAAAAAAACACCTAAAGCTCTATCCTTCCCTCTCCACAATCTCAGCTTTCTATATTTTCTCCACCAGCTATACTCAGTCCTCCAGAATTTCAGCGGGGAGTGGATGAGTAGCCAGGAGACTACCTGAGGTGATGTATGCCCAAGAGTTTTCTGCTGTTCTGGGCAAAATATTTTTCTGCTACTCTATGACCAAGTCTTCCATGCTGTGCTTACTGCCCCGGACTTCAGAGTTTCCTGATGCTCCACTCCTAGACTCCCTGTCCTGGTGTGGATCGTCCACAACCTCAAGCTTCTGGGGGTGTGCATACCCCTGTGCATGACACATCTCCTCATTTGCTGGTGCCTCTCATGCATACACCTGAGCAGGGCCACCAACGTCTCCAGCTCAACAGCTGTCTGGCCCCCGGGGAGTTTTCCCACTCCTGTTTCCATTGGTCCCTGTTTTGAAGGGAAGAACATTTAGTCAATCGAATGAAAACTCCCATGCCCCTTTCCCACAGGGCCAGGGCCAGGTCAGACTCTGATTTTTAGAATTTACTAGTACAGACATAGTCACAATGACTGGCTAATACGTTCTTAGTATTTTGACTTGTATACCCTAAAATCAGTCTCTATTTACATTTATGTTTGCTGAAAAGTCTTATGTAATGCATTTAAAACATGAATATTTTTCCTCCTCCAGACACGCCTAAGGAGTTAGGTCATTGCTATAAAAATAAATAATTCTATATTCATATAAATATGCATATTACATAAGAAGGATCCAATGTCTTGAAAATATTCATTAAGTTTTGAGACAGCTGGGCACTGAACAAGAAAACAAGAATCCCAGGCAGCTGTTTGACAGCCAACCTAGTGATTCTGGAGGTGTGACAGAGAGGTTTTTCCTGCTTGTTTCTTTCATTTGACACATAAAAGAAATAGGCTGCTTAGCTGGTATGGATTGCTCTGTCATATGCAGCTTAAGTCATAAACTCTCATTCATACCCACTACCTCATAGCTCTGAACAAATTAAATTTGAAATTAAATTTGAAGTAGATCTTTGTTTACTTTTCAGTGTTTCATTCATAACTCGTTCTATTGGTTTGTGGGCTCTTTTCAGTATGAAGTGACGAAATTCAGCACAATATAATCAAACTTCCAGAAGATCACCCTAGGGTGCTGGTCTGTTTCATAACAATGAGTTGTATTTATTTTTCCTAAAATTAAAAAGCTCAGTTTTTCAAGCTTAACAAAAAA
>VXBW01000909.1:179175-207108 GCA_013400375.1 Thinocorus orbignyianus
AAAAAAAGAAAAAAAAAAAAGCCGAGATATTTCAGTAAATATTTCAAGACTACAAATTATGAAATAGAATTTTCCTAGTCATATTGCTGATAGTACTGAAGAAGACATTATTAAGCACAGTTATCTATTCAGTCAGCTGCCTGAAATGCACTGTACTAGGTCTCAGTCTTTAGGTCCCAGACAATTACAGCACGTTTTATTTGTATCCACCTACTTTTTTTTTTTTTTTTTCTCCAGTGACTATATTATCCTGCTAAGTTTTTTTTTCATTTTTTTTTAACAAGTAGTAAATAATTGTCCTTATCATATATAATTTTAGTGATAAAGTATTCAGTATTTATAACTTCTATTAGAAAATTGATTTTACCGAACACACCCAAGAAAAAATTCCCTTGCAGATTTAATGTAAAGCCAGTAATTAAGTTTAGATTTTTGGTATGCTAAGAATGAACTATGCCTTCCCAGAATTCTGGCACATATGGAATGACTCATTTGAGCATGGTTGTTCTTGCCTTATTATTTATTTAACAGACCTGGCAGTCATTATGAGATTTTCATTTGTTATGTAATAGTGTAACATATATAATTCTTCACAGTACAGAAACTGTATTAGTTTATTTTTTGTTCTTGAAGTCCATACCCAAAAAATTGATTGTGTGAAAAACAGAAGTCACATGTCTACCTAGAGAAATACAGACCGTAGCTGTAAAATGTGACTGAAAATGTTCTTCTGTCTGTCCTAGTGACCTAACATTCCTGACAGACATTTGTCTAACTTCTCTCAAAAACATCCAGTGACAGAAGTTCTACATCACTGCACTCTAACACTGAATCAATCTTTCTTTTAGAATGTTTTTCGCAATGTCTCATGCTGACCTTGATGCCCATTACTTGAGAGTGGTATATCATCTTTCTCATCATAGCATCTATTTACCTATTCAAAGACTGCTACATCTTCTTCACCTTTTATCAAGACTTAAGAACCTCAGATACCTTCCTCAGAGACCATATTTTCTAGACCTCTAACCAGTTTTATTGCTGTTCTCTGGACTCTGTAAGTGCTTTACATCTTCTTTGAAGCTTGGTGGAGTACTTGAGCTAGTCTTACCTGCATTAAGCAGAATGGAGGGACTACTCCTACAGATTCTATTCCTGTTGACATATCCCAGTAGGATATTTCCCTTGTTTGCAGTATCTTAATAACATTGACTCATACAGAATTTGTCATCCACTCCAAATCTGAGATCTTTTTCTGCAGAATTTCTACCCATTTAGTGGTTTCCTGTCTTGCAGTAAATCGCTGATGAGTCCTGCCTACATGCAGAACTTCACATTCTTCTTTGCTGGACTCTATCCACTTCACATATAAAATTTAGTCACAAGAAATATATACTAGTGATTTAGGTGTCTGTACAAATTCAGTGTGGAGCAATAACCAAAAATTAAAAAAGATCCTAAAATGAAAGAACAGCTTTTGATTTCATTGCTTATGCTGGTATCAATATAGCTGCAAGCATTCTTCTCTTAAAAAAAAAATAATAAAGAAAAAGAAAAAAGAACTGAAAATTAGTTAATATATCTGGAAGGAAACACCATTAAGGTTAGAAGGCCCAGTGTTGAGGGATTTTTTTTCCTTTTATTTCATGGAAAATTGCCGAACTGACAGCCTTGGGCAGCAAAACCTTATTTATTAGCAGAAAATTTTAGCTTGAACAGTGGGACTTCTCCACTGTACTTCAAATCTTGACCCTGAGAAACCAGTTCTCATAGTACCAAGTCAATTCATTTTCCCTATCAGCCCTTGGTCAGTCTGCCAGGATGGCCTACAGCAGAGATTTTGGAATACGGATAAATGCTCTGTTAGCACCATGTTAGGTGAATAGACCTATGAATTTTTAGGGCCAGCCTATACAGAAACCTTGTATCATTTTTACTATACTGATACAGTTGAAGTCTTACAGCTTTTTAGTGTGGATTAATTTTTGTATTTTTACCATTAATTGAGCCAAAAGGACAGGGAGCTGGGACAGTCTTGATTTATTCCCACATTAGTATCATTAGTATCAATCCATTTTAAGATGTTTCTGTTCCCCTGCCTCTGGACATTCACTCAGCCCTGCTCTGCATCCTCTTATGGTTCCCCACCCTCCTTTACCCTGATTAAAATTTTTCTGGGACGGCTTTGGAAGTACATCGGTGCTAAAATTACAGGAGTTCACTCTAAAGTGCACTCTAAAGTGCTCCTCTGCTCCTGTTTGCAGCATGGCCATGAAAAAGTTGTAAAGGTGGAACTGAGAGGGAGTGAGCTGGGACACCTGCTGAGAAAACACGGCTAAAAGAGGTGAGTTGTGATAACCTCCTAAAACACATTCCCCTCCACAGAAATTTTAATATCGGACTGCTGCCTGACTCTCTAATCCATCTGTTAAACAGCACAGCTGGGGGGATGAAAAATCAGAATCAAAGTTTTGCTTCGATTAATAGTTAATTTTGTGCAAGGAACATCAGTAAAAATTAGATAGACTGAGAAAAGATGACCACAGAACTGAACAGTGTCTGCAAACTTGTTTGAAACCAGGCCAATGAAGGATTTGAAAATTAGCATCTGCTCCCACTGGGTACCACAGGTAGGAACTACCATTTTCTCTGGAAAGATCTGACCTGGCTTTCACACATAGTCCAAAAACCCTTAGCAGAGACACATGGCCTTCAAGGGACAGAGTTTATCCCCACTTCCCTTCATGGTGTTTTCTATAGAACGGTTTGATCAGGTTCTTACTCAAAACCACAGTGAGTTTTGTCAGGCCAATTGTCAGACCCTGGCTTTACTGCAGAGTCTGACAGTGCTGTTTGAAATATCGAAGTCCACTTTAAATAATGTAGCTTCCTACTGCAGGGAGCCTATATTCTCAAGGTACCTTAGTCTGCACAACATGCTATACAGTGGACAGTTTCAGTACCCAAGCAAGGTATTTCTACACTGGGAGTCTCTGTAGCACACAAACATGATACAGACATACCTTTCCCTCATGTGAGGCATTGTGCAAGGTCTCTGGGCATCGAATTCAGTTATAAAGATTTGATTCGACAAGCCAGTGGGATACCTAAAATTGTAAATCCACTCTAAATTTCTTGCACAACTGAACTTTAAGTCTCATGCTTTTCAAGGAAATTTAGCTTTCTGAAACTGTGATACTCAAAGAGGTAGATACACTCCCACAGACCTATAACTTTGAGATCTGGGTTTTGCAGATGACATTGTAAAAAGGGCATATGCATCTAAAGTGGGACATAACCAGGATTTAGGAACTGAAATACAAAACACAGATGCTTGAAATATCTACTTTGCTGCTGCCTACTCATATCTGAAGTCTACAGAGCTCTAAGTTTCCAAAATTAAAGCTCTCATGGTACCTAAGTTCTGTTTTGGGATTTGCTAACAAGTGAAGCACTGATCTTAGACTAAACGCTGTCAGGCTTCACAAACTAGATTTTTCTCTGCTATATTTGCAAGATGGACTCAATCTGTTAAGCCTTACAAGAGCAGAAGTGTTCTTCTAATGAGGTGAGGTTTGAAGGGTTAAAGCATTCAGTCACAGCAGAGTATTCAAAAGCTTTCTTCTCTGTACTTGTCAGAGGGACTTTGAACTCTTATCTCCTATAGAAGTATTTTACATAATAGCTATATATTAAAGAGGGGGAAAATCATCTTCAAAAAGGAAATAGTTCTGTTTCTGAGAAAAAATGAGCTCTACTGAAAATAGTGCGGCATGCTTAATCTTTTTTTACTTAGCTATATTTAAAAAATAAAAATGAAAATATTTTACAGGTTACTATATTGTGGCTGAAGGTTCCCAGAAAAACAAAAAGGAAGAGTGAGAGACAACAAATCAAGAAGTTATAACAGCATAAATTCAAGCATCCAGGTGCTTAAACTTGCAGATTTGAACTCCTTCTGTTTCAAGATCTTTTAAATGTCTGAAGCAATTTGCTGAGGCAACATTCCAGTGATGGAAAAATGTCTTATCAGCAAATTGAGTATGTTGACACTTTAACCTAGATGTACTGATGAAATATATAATTTTTTGATCGTGAAACAAGATAAAGGCTCATCTGATTAAAAGTGGATTACCTATATAAAGTAGTTATCTATAAATGAGCTAGACAACTAGACTCATTTTATAATCAATAGAAATAGTAATTCTTGGGGCCTGTTTCATCTTCTCATTCATTTTGTGTTGAAATAAGTAAACCACACATCATCAAAAAAACCTGCTGGAGGCCTTAAAAGTAAATCTAAAGTCTAGCACATAGACAACTGACATGTTATAGACTATGATCTCACTTAGATGTATTTGCCACTGTTTTACTATTAGGCTATAATAACATTTATGGTATTACATAGCTTCTTGTACTCTGTTACTGTAATTCTGTAAAAAGCAAGCTATGTTAAATCCATTAACAAAGAAGGAAAGAATTTTATAACCTATAAGTTATAGAGTAAGAAGAGAAACACCTGCTCTTTTCATCCGGGTACCTTTTTTTTTTCCCCATGGAATTCTTCCGTGAGTCATTTGTAGTTTACAGACGACTATAAAGCATACCTTTTTAAAATAAACTACTGGATAAAAAAACAACAAAAAACAAAAAACAAGGCACCAGTTTATTCTTATCAAAGATCAAATTGAATCTGCTGCAGTTTAATTACCATTTTGTCCAAAATTAATTTATTATGCTTTGCAATTACACAGTGCTTGGAGGCACTTGGAGAAAATCACCCAATGAATCTATACACTATTTTAGTATGTAAAACATTCCTAGGAATTTTCTCTAAACTTTGCCACCATACAAGTTATAATGTAAAAATTACAATGACACAATTTTAATGGCTATACTAAGGTGATAAATAAATAGAATTGCACAGAGAAACTTCCCGTCATTCTCTTATTTATACCCTAAACTTTCTGGCCTACTCAACCTAGATCCTAAATTCCTCCATTAGTTATCCTTTATCTACATAAAAAGAGTCAGATGATGTTATAAATACAAGTCTGTGGTTCATTCTTTGTTTCTTTTTGCTACATGAAGCTTTCCACTTTCAATTTTCCCATCTTCTGGAATACTGTAACCTTTCGCACTGTTAAATAGCACCAGCAATATTGCCAGTATTCATAAAAAAGTATGTGGCAGTGAAAACTTGGAGAGCATTTGGTACTGAAAAAGCCAGTCTGCATAAAATTGAGATTTCAAGGGCTAAACTGAGAAACACAGAGAACATTTTTGTGGATGAAAATGCTTAGTCAATGATGATTCAAATGCACATTTCCAGTCATAAACTAATATCTTCCCCACAGAGGTGCATACAGGAGAGAAAAATTGCCCCACACTCAGCACTGCTGCACTATTCACAGGACAACAGACAACACAAATTAAACCAATTACAGCCTAGCCTAGCTGCAACATTAAAAAGGAAGCAGTAGCTACTCGTACATGAATAAGAAGTGTCTTCATGCAAATTGAAGACCTACCACAAAATATTAGTGACAGTCTAGTGAGTATGTTGTAGCTTCTACGAAACAACATGCAAATATATGGAAATATGGATTCCTTCGTCATTAGATTTTGTTAATGCACCACAAGTTTTAATCCTGATGAGTTTGTTCATTCTTTCCCACACAGGACTGAACAGTGTGAGTAAAACACCCTGCTAAGGTTGTCATTTGATATTCCAGTCGCATTGAAGATGTGGCTTCCCATTCCTGGCCTTTCAGTCTGTTGGGTCTAAAGCAGTAACTGTTACCATTTCACAGTCAAAGCCAACATTTTCCGCTTGAGACACATTTCCAACAAAATTAATATCAGATGAGGAAAGCACTAATTCCTTTTCCAAGTAAATTGATTATCTAGATTTTGATGGCTTCTGTTGTTACTGTGTGCAATGCTGCAGGCAAGAAAACTCTTGAAAGAAAAAGAAAAGAGAGGAATGCAGCTTTTTCACTATTGAAATGTGCACAGACAGCGTTATAAGCAGATCAGGGTACTTTAAAAAAGTGTCGCATTTCCTTTTTCTGGCATTTGCCCTGGCACAAGTGAATTGCATCTACATTTCAAATTTTATTGATAGAAAATCCATACCACTCAGGTCTGAGGAAGGCTTAAATATACTTATTTAACTTAATTGAAATGTAATTCCACATAGCTATTGTGAGATTCTTTTGGCCACTATACGACAAGTTAAACATTATGTCTTGTAAAACATTGTCCCAAACTAAATCAAAATTTGAGAAACAACGGAAACAGAGAACTTATCTGAAAATGAATACTAATTTCATCAACTCGCATAACTAACTTTATACGTATACCTTTTGTCCTATATAATATAAATATCATTTGCGTCTTTTAACTGAAAATCTTAAGAAACTATTTTGAACTTCTCTTTGGATCAATAAATGAAGGAAAACAAATTATTTTATTATTTTATCTCTTATATGAATATGACTGTTGTGCATGTTGAACAAAGAAGACAAATCTTTTTTTAAGAACACCAATTAGATGTCTTCACTGCTGCTTTACCATTCCAGCTATTTCTCAAACACTTTTTACAGAAGGAGGAAAATTGCAGGTAGTGGGTCCATTATAAAAAATATTAACTATAAAGGTAGCAATTTAGCAAATTGAGCAATAACCTTCCTGAGCAGACAAAAGCTACCTGAAAAGTAAAATCAGAGTACTCACACTAGAATATATAGTTATTAAAACAGAGAATTTACCAGACAGGTTTAAAAGAAAAAAAATCCACAAAACAACCCAAGCAGAAAAAACCCAACAAAACAACAAAAACAACAACAAAAACCTCCAAAACTAAAAAGCCTACAGTTCTTATTACAGTTTATTCTATTAAATTTCGGCCAATTCAGTGGAAACTGCAGGAAGACACGTGACCTCACTGAAGACAAGATTCCTATCTGAAGAAAAGTTGCTTAGATAATCTAAATAAAAATTGATTTTAGCTAGGTTTTCTCATTATGCCAAAATAAATTCTGTCCTACGATATGAAGTAAAAGAAACATGTTCATATTTTTATTTGTAGATTCATATTTAATAATATACTGATAGACTAGAATTGTGTATCATATGTGAAACGCGTGAGGTTTTTAAGCTACAGCTTCTGGAGGCCTGTGTTCCTCTCAGAATCTTAGTTATCATTAAAAGGATTAAGTTTCTAGCCTTCTCTTATACAGAGGAAAGCCTGAAAATTAGATGCACACTCTAAATTGCAGAACCCAGAGGCAGAATACCACTGTATTATTTTAAAAAGTAACAAAAAGAAAATGCACAACATTCAATCCAATTTCATGATATTTGATGCTCAGCAGGTGGCTTGAAAGCCTGGAGATAACAACAGTCCTGAACTGTGGTCTATCTATACTCCTCTATCTGACTCATAATGGATTTTCAGTCTAGCAAACAGCATTATTTCTTCTCAATGTTCCAGAAGAACATCACTAAAAAATATCTTCCCATATTTGTCTTGGAGAACATAAGAGAGGAGAAAATTAACACTGTAAAATATACTATGCAGCTGATTTCTCCCTTTCTGACTAAACCATGTAACTCAAGCCCTCACTTCCTGTCTTCCCCAGTGGTGGATACATCTCGTGCAGGTGCTTGTCTTCTTTTAAATGAGGATATTCTGAATTTTAGATTATAAAGGCTTAAAATAACTGATTAAAAGCTCTCATAGTCTGATTTTAGCAGAGCAGAAGTGCCATTACCACTCAGTATACCTGTAGGTATACTAAGCCCTATATCTAGGGCAGCGACGAGAATATATGAATTAATTATGCAGAGAAGATGCTCATGGTTATTTACTGCATTGAGACTGTACATTATTAATGAGGCTGACATTCAGATGAATCACAGAGCGTATATGAACTCTTTGCCAAAAGCTTGATGCAAATCAACATCTGGCTCAGTCATGGGAAAAGAAGCAGTCCCATCCATCTGAAAGTGAACCGTCAGATTAAAAAAACAGAAAAAAAAATAAAATAGAGAAGTAAACATATAATTCCAACCCGCCCTATAAGAAAGTCAGCATTGAGAAGCAAAAAATTATGATGTTAAGGCTTTAACTATTCAAACTGAAAGAAAGTTATTAAAAAAAAAAAAAAGAAAAAAGAAAAAAAGAAAAAAAGGGAAAAAAAAGGTATTACATTATGGCCTGCTGGAAATGCGGAAGCTACCAAAGCTGAAAAACTCAGTTGCGCTTCCAAAGATAAATATCTTATGATGGATAGCCTCTTGAACCCTGAGTTAAAAACATCACAGCTGATGCAAGATATATGGAAGGAAAATAAAAAAGAGAGAGAATTACAAGGTACCCTTGCCGTAAGGAGTTAATTGGAGTTCATTTATTTAAAGCACTCAATGATTTCCAGCCTTTCTCTTTTTTCTCAAGAACCAGATATTTGTCAGATCCAAACCCTCAAAGAGCCTGTTTTTTCACAACAGGGTTCCTTTTCACCTCACTTCTACTTAAACTGTTTGCACAAATGTTTTGTCACCTCCTGAGCTTGATTATGGTTCTGAGTGGACATTTAACTTTCATCAGTAGTGTTAGACAGAAATACATAGTATTTTCCTCTCAGATTCCCCACAGGTTTCAATGATACCCTTCTTTACTGGGAAGACAAATCAGAGCCCTGGGCTCTGATGCAAGGAATGGTCACCAATTGATGGACTAGTAAGTGTCTAGACAGTTGTCTCTCATCTGTATTGCACTGAAACAGAAACAAGATACATCTTGTATCAGTAGATGGAAAGTAACTCATTTAACTTGTTCTTGACTGTTTTGAAGAGAAAAGTGAATCATGGAGAGACTTCTTTTTTTCTGAGTTAAATATGTTAACTCTAATGTGCCTCCTATATATGAAAAACTTACATTTAATTTAAAAATGGAGAAGTAGTGTATTGTACTAGTGTTGTCAATAAGCATCCATTGCGGTATTTATAGTATTTTTTTATTCTAAACTCCTGTTTTCAAATGTAGTTTCCAGAAGGTTTCTATTTATGTCTTCAAAGATACGTGACCTTGATATAAACTTTAGAGAACATATTTTTTTTTAAATATTTGATATGCTAGAAGCAAAACTCAAATTGTAAAGGTAGTTCTTTTTTTTGAAGAATGTTCTGTATCAGCTTATCTTCCCAAACTGCACATTATCTATGCAAGCATCTCCTGACCATGTAATGAAGTCAATACCAGCACCCTTAATATACAGGAATTGCAAAAAGCATTTTACGTAGAAAAAGCTACTGAGATGAGGAAGTACAAAAAAAGAGTACCCTATCATACCCTATCAGGAAATTATTTATTATCTGTCTATTGTGGACAGATACTCAGAGCACAGCAAGTTGGGTATCATCAGGTTCATAATGTAGTTGAGAGCTACATGTCGCAGTAGCTAGATGCTTTTCAGGCAAGATGTGCCTGTAGCAGATCCTAAAACTGGATTTGCCAAGAATGCATAATTTAACATCCCTTAATTGTGAAAGCAGGATAATTTAGTATATTTAGGAACAACTAGACTGACCAGTCAATGGATGGAAACTCTTTATTATGCCTGGAATAGGTTTGCAAGAAGGAGGAATATGGGATTTTCTATGATAACGGTACAGGGGTCTGCAATCTACACCCTTCTAATCCTTTCAGATACAGACTGGGAGGAGATGGCGAGGACAATTCAATTTTACTTTTAAATAAATGTAATTTTCTGTCAGTAATTATGTTCATCTGGCAAGCTGAACTGCTAGAAACAGGGAAAACAATAAACAGAAATTACTCTAGTGACATTCAAAAAAAGTTTTACGAAGCTAAGAAAAGAACATATGTGGTTTCCTGGCTGGATTAGTCTTCTGTGGGCTGTGGCAGATGAGAAAGCTTCCCAAGTGAGGTGTCAGAGGGTATACTTGAAGCCTGAGAGCTATTTGGAGAAGTCTTAAATGTTGCAAGTCTCTGGGAGCATAGCTTAAAGAGATAGTGGATTTGGCATGGAAGCTGGCCAAACATATTAATGTTTCTGCTTTACATCCTGCGCCAGTCTTCTCTTTCTTGCTCCAGTGATTAAATTTTCCTCTTCCACGTTTGTACAGTTGTTTCTGGAACTGTGTCCCAACCTTCATGCCTAAAATGATACAGGCTAAAATCAACTTATTTGGGGGCGGTCATTCTTCACGGTAGCTTTTCTCCAATTACACGTTTCTTTTTCCCTTTAGAAATATGCAAGAGATTGGGAAAGATAGGAGTGTGGTTCTGGGGTTAATTTGTAATTTATGCTGTCTGGAGAGGTCTCTGTATATTTCAGTGAGGCTATATTCTACACAGGCCTGACAATTCTTTGTATGTAATGTCATCATGGGAAATACAAAAGAAACGAGAACCAAAGTTGTAATTTAATACTGTGAGAATCCTGCTTGTTGTGAAAATGTATTTATCATGAGAGAAGAGAAAGACATGTCTTTCGTGTTTTTACGTGTTTTTCCCTTCCTTTCCTTGCTGAAAGTCCAGGATGATCTCAAAAAGTTCTACGTAGCAAGCTAACAGATGATGGAATGAATTTGTAGATCTATGATTAGGACGAAATAATTATTTTTCTAGAACATCTCTTCAATGCTACACTAAGAGTCTACTGTGATTTAGTCAGGAAAAAATAGTGCACATACAAAAGAAACATTTTGTAATCAGCTTATTAATGTTGTTACATGTATTTGTTGTTCTTTTCCAGTTCTTCAAAGATAAAAGATGGCTCCTTTTAACATTCTTTTAAAATTTCAGCAAAATCACCTTTGACAATCCAGTCTGGTGATTGTACCATATTTGATAATGGAGCTGCAGGAAGAAATATGGTGTAAGACTCCGCTTGCATTTATGACTGGAAATAGAGAAGTATCAGCAATTTGATGAAGAAGAAACAAAGGATTTATGACATCTGTGTCATAACTAAATGGCCGTATGTTTGCAATACTCAGACTGTAACCACTTTTTCAAGTACAAATTGCCTATATTAAGAGAACAGCCAAAGAAAGGTAGAGAAGTATAGTTCTATTCAATTTATCAGTTAAAGTACTATATTACTCCTTACATGAAAAAGGCAGGTACAAACCTGTCAGCTCTCACTACTGTCTTTCTCTCTGAGTGGGCAGAGCAACCAGAACTCTAACTTTTGTATTCCACTTTTTGCATTTGAACACTGTCATACAACTGGGAAAAAGTGTGTCTGGACTATAAACTGTGAATTAGCAAACTTAAAAAAAAAGATTTGCTCTGACCTGTATAAAACCAAACTTCAATGAGGATATAAAAACTAAGCATGTAGTCTTTTAGAAATCAAAGTGATTAAGTGCAGTTTGCAAGTGGCACACAGTCACTAACCCGAACTCACCATGCAGAGAAAAATTGCTTCTTAAAGCCCATTACTTGAGTTTAAAGACCTGTACCTGTCTTTACACTGAAGACTAGTATAAACTGCAGTTATTATAACACCAAATGTTAAATAACTTATTTAAGAGGAAATAAATTCAAAGTTAAGTTGTTTGTTTATTAAGTAACTTTCCATACATATTTTTTCCTTTGATATTTTGTTCTTCCAAAGGCAGCGAAGGGCAAGGTCTTTTCTCTACGTGCTGAAACTAGACTAAGTCTAGAAATGTCAGAAATAGTATTTGTCAGGGAAGACTACTAACTGATGCTGATTATGATAATGTATTTGACGCATAAAAGGATTAAGCCTTTTGATTTAAATAAAATAATTCATCTGCCACTATTCTTTCTGAAGGTCAACATTTAAGTGCTTTAAAACTCATCTGCTTCTTCAGTGTCCTTCTTGGCACTTACTGTACTTATTTCTTGACCTAATTTTTTTTCCCCAAGTACTTTAATGTTTTGGACAAAGTATACTGTAACTTTCGTATTCTGGTCTAAAGGCTAGCAAGCAGTACTACTTCCAACAAAATTTTGCCTCAGCTTTCACTTATGGTCAGTATTATTCAGAGGTTCTCTCTTATTTAAAAATAAAAATACTGTTTCATCAGCCTCTAGTTAAAATTGATCATACGAATGAATTATGGATGACAGCATAGAACATTCTACAACAGAGACTTTCTGAAGGCCCAGCCTAAAATTGTGGGTGGTACTTCCCACCGAAAGCAAAGAACATCACTTGGAATTGTCACTTTCTGCTCTAAGTAGGACAAAACCCCCAAACAAATGAAAAAACTTTTGACCTTTTGACTTATTTTCTGTAACATTAATGCATATACATGAACACATGCATTATATATATCGCAGGTGTATGTGCATATATGACACATGAAATGGAAAAAAACCCACCAAACAACCCAGTTATTAAATATTCTAAAGAAACATCAAATAACAGAATGTATTCAACACACAATATACTGCTGGAAGACGATAACACAATGCACCTGCTGCAAGAATTTATAGACTAAACCAAGAAAAGATATAAAGATATATTCAAGACAATGACATGCCTTAAAGAGTTTTAATAGAAGTTTGTTACAGAGCTGAACAGTTCAATGTAATTTTGGCTGTATCTGAAAATTAACATTTTTTTTTTTTTTTTAAAATACACAAGTACTTTTCTCATAAATTTTTCTTCAGCTTGTTTATATGGGAATTGTTACCATGAGTCATGCTGCCTCTGTCTGGAAGGTAGCATGGAATGGGCTTCTAAAAATATAACCATTCTTTCTACATAATTACCACATGATATTAATCACATGATAAGGGGGAAAAAAGAAAAGAGATCAGTTTTTCTTATTTATTCTCTTAAAAAAAAACCCTGAAAGAGGAAAAAACTTCACAGTGCATTCTCTTTGAACGGAGCGCTCTTCTTTTTTACCTGCCTGCCATGTGCCTAATTTTAATACAAATAATTATTAAGCAAATCATCTTAGTTCATAGATATGATTATCATCATCATATCAGTGTGATATAATGGCTTAAATTTATGATAATAAAAATTTCCTTTACCTCTTTTTGGGTTAATAAAAAAAAAAGAAAAAAGAAAAAAAGCATAGACTTAACTGAAAGTTTTTTGATGCCTAGGTACCTCAGTGTCTGTGTAGAGATCTCTTGGGACAGACGTTGCCTCCCTTGGTGCAGAAACAATGCTGTAAATTAGTAGCTGCATAACTGTGAGTTATTCCAGGGTCTGACATGCAGCTGGAGAGCCTGACCCATAAAAGGGAAATCAAACTGCACTGAGTTCAAAATGAGAATCACTTGGAAGACCAGAAACTGATGAGAACAAGAAATGATGGAAACCTCTAGGTAAAAAGAGAGGTGAAAAAAATAGTGCTAATGGCATAGTATGAATCCTTCAGTTCCCATAATCTGATGTTAGAAATACTTCCACAAAGAAGGAGAGACAGGGTGAGAAAATTCTTGAACTGCAAGCATCTGCAAAATTCAGAACTTACTGGTTGATCTAAACCAGCTGGACTACAGATTCAAATAAATTTTAATTAAGTACATTCTGAAATGTAAGTGGCATATTTTTTTTTTCTCTATTATTCAAATATTTGGGGTTTGGATAAAAATGATAAATTAATCTTGACTGCATCCTGTTACAATCCATAATAATACAGTCTCTTCACATCAGATGGTAGTCACCAAGGTTATTTCTTGCTTTGGTATTCTCCCCACATCCTTATTTTTATCTTAAAATACTTTTCTTTTTCCTCACTATTATTCATATATAATTATTATTATTTCACATCTGAGCAGTTTCTATAATATGTTGGCTGCTGTGACATTTATATTTTTTGACAATGCATTGGAAAAAAATAAAAATACATTCACTTGCAGTTTTTCTGTTAACCTAACAGAAACCCATCAGTTTACCCCTAAAGCAGGGGTACACTACAACCTAGAATAGATTTCTTCTTTCTTAAAAGGTGTTTATAGAAGAGATGGACGTAGAACTCAGAGATGTATGGTGAAAGGACAAGAAGCAATGGTCACTAGCAACAAGGGAAGGTCTGACTAGACATGAGGAAAAGCCCTGTACAGTGAGATTAGTGAAGCTTGGGAACAGATCTCTCAGAATGCTGTGGAATGACAGTTCTTGTAGAATTTTAAAACAACCTGATGTAACTTCGAAGTTGACCTTGCTTGGAGATAAGTGATTGAATTTGATGATCTCCAGAGGTTCCTTCCAATCCTTTGCACACAAAATAAGCTCTCAAAGTGAGACCTTCTCTCACTGAGTGTTAGCTACTGTGGGTTTTTTCGGTTCTCACTTGTCTTGAATTTATGACCTAGGCTGTCTGGGTGAACACACACTCTGAAAAAGAGGGGTTAAACCCAACGGCTACAGACGTACCCGAGTTCTCAATCATCTGTCTAATGGTTTTTAAAAGGTGTATGAAGGTTCAGAAATAGCAAGGTAAGAAGAATATAGCATCTCCCTATACTGTACATTCTGTTTTAGAAAAGAATTCTATGAAGCACAGTTGTTGGTCCCCAGGCACATGGATAAAAACTTAAGATTTTTTTTTTATCTCAGCAAATGACCGTATTGAAAAAACTAAGCATGTCACTGTATAAGTACTTCTCTGCAGCCCAGCAGTAATTTTGATAATGATAATACTGCATACTAGCCAGACAACCAGTGCCCTGATTTTTACATTTGCAATCTGAACCTGAGAAGCATGCACAAAAAGGTACTGTAGGAAATTATCATTTTGGCTGTAATACTGCTTTGTGCTGTCAGACCAACGGTGAGTACATTTATTATAAAAAGAACTAGGATGGCCTTTTAGATGAAATGGATTAAGTCTTCTTGTGGCATGCATACTATTAATTTATAATCACTGTGTTTTGGAAACGGAACTGAAACTGAAAAGAATAACTTCCATATCATTGCCATGCTGGTTTTGAAGGATAAAAGGTACTGAAAAGAAAAGGAGGGGTCTTTGCTGAAAGCTACATGCAGCATAGAGTCAGTGTCTACACTAATAACTCAGCCAGGGCTCAAGCTGTGTAATATTGCCATCCTTATTTTTAAATGTCTAGCATGCTCTCTGGCACAGATGTGGACTAGGTCAACTAGAAGAACTTTTCAGAGAATCCAGAGCAAGGCTTGGGAGTCACTTTGGGCCAGGATCCATTTCCATTAAGCAGTTTCGGTGTGACCTATCTCTTTTGTAAGATCAATTCTAGATATTTGAGCTGTGCTTTACCAGTCAACCAGAGTTTGGTCCCTTGCCCACAAAAATAGCCAGGGAAACTGAAGTACTTCTTTTACTTTAAAAAAAAAAAAAAAAAAATTAAAATTTTTTTAAATCAGTTACTTTCCTCAACAAATCTAACAACTATTAAAAACTTAATGAGAAAATATTTCCAGTTGTTTACTTGAA
This sequence comes from Thinocorus orbignyianus, assembly GCA_013400375.1. NCBI lineage: Eukaryota > Metazoa > Chordata > Aves > Ciconiiformes > Thinocoridae > Thinocorus > Thinocorus orbignyianus. Next base: position 194,617 of record VXBW01000909.1, read on the forward strand.
TCATGTACTTGATTATTTTCTTGCAATAGATCTTGAAAATTACTGGAATTTCTTGCTGGATCAAAAAATGGGGTATTTTTTGGTTGCTTTGTTTTGTTCTGTAATGACTGACAAAGGGTCTGGAGAACAATCCTTATGATGAGTGGCTGAACAAACTGGAATTGTTTAGCCTAGGGAAAAGGAAGCTGAGGGGGGATCTTATCACTCTCCACAACTACCTGAAAGGAGGTTGCAAAGAGGTAGGGGTCTGTCTCATCTCCCAAGGAACAGGCAATAGGACAAGAGAAAACAGACTCAAGTTGCACCAGGGGAGGTTTAGATTGGATATTAGGAATAATTTTTATACTGAAGGAGTTATTAAACGTTGGAATGGGCTGCCCAGGGAAGTGGTTGAGTCACAAAGACGTGTAGACACAGTGCTTAGAGATATGGTTTAGCAATGTTTTTTGTCAGTGTTAGGTTCACATTTGGACTAGGTGATATGAAAGACACCTTCTATCCTAGGCAATTTTATGATTCTATGACTGAAAAAATCCTAACAGCTATAAAATTATTGTTATTTTAAGATAGAAATCAAGCAAACAATCAAAATGCCCCCAAAATAGTATTCTTTCCTAACAAAGAGGTAATTGCTGTAACTCCATTATGAAGCCTGAGGATACAGCTGTCATGTCTGCTGCATGAAGACCATGAGGGAAAGGCTAAGGGAGTGGAAGAAACTTACAATTTGCTGGCAGTCCAGGATGAGATAAATAAATAGCCATCAGGTTTGAGAGAAATACTCACATCCCAAGGGAGTAGGAATTTCCATCACAGCTTAGCAAAAGCATTTATAGATTAGAAACAGATTAACCTAAACTCCTTAGAATTCTTCATTGACTTTGGTGAGTGCACTGTCCAAAAATCTGACCTGTTCTACAGTACATAATACACAATTTATTGGCAACTATTTTCAGTCTTGCTCCTCTCCCCCTTCCCGGTACCACCACTTTTTAAATTCCAGGATCAGATAATTTGTATTTCAGCACCTAAGAAATTGCAACACAGAGAATGAAGTGCTCAGAAACTGGAATGTTAAGAATTGCCTTACACCAGATAAGAGGTCCCTGTAAATTGATAGTCTGTAGCTGACAGTAGCCATTATCAGATAAGCCTTTAGACGAGCGTCTCCAACTTTTTGTGAAGAAAAATACCAATGTACTTATATACTGCAGGCAACATCATACTTTCCTCTCCCTGTCAACCTCAGTTTTAACTTTCTCATCTCCAGCAGCCACAAGCAACAGTCTGAGATATTTCACTGTTCTCTAAAGCTTAAACCCTTCACTTAATTTTGTAGAAAATAATATAAAACTCTTTCAGGCCTTTACTTGGGCCTGTGTCTCTTGATTTCACGCTTACCAGGAAGACTTGAATCTTGATTTAAAGAGTAGCATTTTGGAAGAATGATCATTTGATTACAAAAAAAACCCAAAAGATTGAGAGTGTGCTATGGAGAACCTAAACAACACAGACTATTGACTGCATAGCACAGGTTTTAGCATTAACAGTGGAAGGCAAGAGGCAATATGATTAGAGGAAGAGCAGCCACAGAAGACCTACCTAAAAGGGTAGAAATATTTACAGAAAATAAAAAAATTATTCAAATAATATACGGAAGTGCAAAATATATACAAAATAAAGAGACTGGAAAAGACAGCAAAACATCATAGAACTTCTTGCAGTGTTTTAAAGATTTCTTTTCAAAGGGGGGTAATTATTAGCAAATAATTAGAAAATTAGCAAAAAGGGGGCAAAGATAGCCTTTATATTAATTGAACTAGTAGATTATATATATTCCAATTATTTTTTCTACACTACCTTCTTTTCTTTAACTGTATGGTGGTATTTTGGTCACATTTCACTCAGATCTGATCCTACGTTCCATGATTTAAAGCTGCTTAATTTCAGCTAACACACTGCAATTTGGCTACTGAAAGATGAGAAAAAACTTAAATTGTCAAATTCCACAGCCACTGCAATAATAACATGTTTTCTATATTTTTCTAAACAATTTCTTGGCTGAAATGTCAAGAATGAGAGTTAGAATTTAATTACAATTTTATTTCAAAGTTCTTACCATAATAAATTTTTTCAGTAGTTGAGATCTACTAGGATACTAAATAAGTTGTTTTTTTTTTTTCCTGTACAAGTATTTGGGTATAAGACTCAGAGGAAACAGTTGGACTAGAGAATTGAATTCACCACTTCAGTTATGAAACTGTGCAACAGTATTTTAAGCTATAAATAGGCCACACAGCTACTATCCTGCAATTTTCTACCCATTGTAGGTCTCAAATCTCCTCCAAATATTTACAAACTAATTTTAGATTTTCAGAGTAAAATAATTCTAGGGTATACAACAGCCATCTTAGAGAACGTAAGCAAAAGAAATAACAAACCTTGGCAAGGACAAAAGATGAACACAGTCCAGAAACACAAAAGAGGATATCATGCAACACATCAGCAAGAAAAAAAAATATTTCGTGGCCAAGGATGCCACATACCAGCACCCCTAAGTGCAGTGCAAAATACAGTTATTTTTGAAACAGTATTAAATGTGATAGTCTTAGTACCAAAAGCAGTCTAACCAAAGCAACATGAGGTCTATCCTGAATTATTGTGCTCTGGTCAGCAGTAAGACCACTTCCAGAACCTGAGCTGGTCAAAATTACCTCAGGTATCGCTACAGTGCAGCTGGCACAACCAACAGTTCTGGAGCTCCTCGCTTCAAGAGATAACATGTAAGCGATATAAAAACACAATGAAATGTACACAAAAATAAAAATTAAAACCTACATAAGCGACAGTTTTCTGAACGGTTGCATTCAACTAAAAAGATGTTACCTGAAGAATCAGCCTTCCATTTAGTAATTAGTTTGCTAAAATTTACCTTTACTACAGATGACAGAAATTACTGAATCATAGAATGGTTGATGTTGAAAAGGATCCCTTCCTTCACTTCCACAGTGAAGAAGTGTTTCCCAACGTTCAGACAGGACCTACAGTTTTTTAGTTTGTGCCATTACCTCTAGTCCTGTCACTGGGATCCACTGAAATGAGCCTGGTCCTGTCTCCTTTGACCCTTCCTTCAGGCATTTATATAAATTGATAAGATGCGCCTTGAGCCTTCTCTCTTCTAGACTGAACAGCTCCAGCTCTCTCAGCCCCATCCTCACAGGAGAGATACTCCAGTCCCTCAGTTGTTTTGGTGTCCCCTCACTGGACTAGGTGCTCTAATCTAGAACAAATGTGTTGTCTGGAAGCAGTGCAACTGTGAGGTACTGCAGATAGGCAGCAAGATGAGAGTTGCCTGGGCAAGAGAAGGGCTTTTTTTGTACATATTAAACACAGAGTACCTTTTACTCTCTCTTCTCTCCCACCCTTCTACCCTCATGCTTATAGAGAACTTTCACACATGTACTTTGAGGGCATTACAAATTAGTCAGTTCAAGCTGTAGCAGTAGCTTGTATAGTCAGCACTATAGTTTGTAAACATGGCAAAGTTGTACTTTGAGAGCTCTCCCCCTCAGGACAGTTAAACATTTAAATACAAATGTTGTTTACTTGAGAGGGAAATCTTTCATGCAACGATTACACCTCTGCAGATGTAGAGCAACTTATTCCTGTGAGGCCCCATAATGATTAGGCCTCTGTGCACTATAGCAATACAGATAAATAATTTTTAGGAAACACTGTATTGAAATTACTTACATTAATGAAAAGATGTTAAAACACATTTTAGAAAACGAATTGTATGTAAATTAATCATATGTCTTGGGATGCCTTTGGGACATTCTGCCACTACTTCCTATGTACAACTGGAACTAAGCAACCCTAAAGCGGGCATTTATTCGTGGCCCTGAAACACAATTAAGACATCTTTGTGCACTGTGCAGATCCCTTGAAATCCTGAGAAAAACTATGTGAGCTAATAAGGGATTAAAAAAATGCAGAGGTGTCCTGAAGTAGCTCTTAGCTATGTATCCTCTTCTGTATGCTGTGATCCCTCCAGCTGCAGCTGGGACCTGAGACAACAATGATTAAGCCTTTCCTCAATGGGCAGAAATGGAAATCCTTCCCACTTCTTTCTTAAACATTCTTTCTTCAACTCTTTCTGAAAAGTGGCAAATAGGTAGGGCTTTGCAGCCTATCCTGAAGGTCAGTGGTGAACAGAGGGGAAAAAGAGAAGCTTGGCCTAAAACCAGCTAAATAAAGGACTGACATCTTGCCACTATTATCTGTTTCCTCAAGAGGTAAATGAGGTCATGCCTAACTGCATTTGTATCAAGATAAGCAGCCCAAAAGAATAGCTCAAAAGACCCTTTAGGTTTGCCAAGGTCCTAAATGGTCATTATCTTACATAGGACAAATGAAAGGACAGTTATTGAGGGACTAGGAGAATCTTTAATTAAGGTGAAGAATAAATATTGTCTTTCAGTCTTAATACTTGTTTGGTTCCAACTTGGAGCACAAGTAAAATGGGTAGATTAAAAGAAGAAAAGAAACATATTCTTCTGTAGGAACCTGCATGTTTGTGAAGCTCATTGAAACCCTCCAAAAAAACTATATTGATATCTTAAAGTAAACAGAGAAGAAAAATGGCTTCTATTTAATGTTGCCCTAATTAATTCTGCAAGCGTTATTCTTGTGCTCCTGTGGAGTTAATTACAAATCAGTTTAGTATAATTAGATATTAATATCCTCAGCAATATTTCCTAATAACTCTTAACAGTATCATTACTCGACAGAGATGTTTCATCACTGTAGGCCAGATCCTGCAATCCTGCAAGAAGCAGTTGATGACTTGCTGAGGAAATGTCATTGCAGAACCTGGCCTTAACATTTAAAAATTTAAGGACACAACAGGATTCATGCACATTGCTTTTCAAAGCTCTCTGAAGAATTCAGGTGCATGTAGAATCATTCCAATCTTTTTTTGCAAAATTCAGAACATAATATGAATTTTCATCTCAGCCTTAACAAACACATTGCAAAATATAAACTACAGGTTGATGTTATCTGGAGAAGGATTACTGATCAGTAACTAGATACCGTTGGGATGTGTGATTAACAGGCAGACTTGTCCCAGCCCTTCCAACCCTCTCTAGAGGCATACTGCCACGTAATGCAATGCATGGCCACCAGCACTTCAGTTTCCTCTCAAATGCAGAATGTAAGAGAAAAATTCTGAGGGGAACTCTGACGTGCTGGAAGATTACGAGAAATTAATCAACATATGAACATGTATTGTGGCATAGCAGGTGACTACTATGTCCTTTCTGCCTTTTGGCCACCACGTTCCCACAACTCTGTTCAGACTCTGAAATTTCCATCAGTACTTCCCATACATTCAGTAATTATGGAGTTCCTGACTCTTCTTGTAAGTCAGGAGCAATTTAGCAAGTGCTGCATCAGCTGTATGTACCACAGACAGGCATAATGTAAGGCTAAGATATAGACAGAGTGCCAAGACTGCTAGACAAATAGCAGTCTTCAAAGCATTTCCCAGGAAAGTCATAGGCATAGTTTGGAATACAAAGAGATACCTAACTATTGTTTTCTTATTATATATTTCATTGTAGACCTCAGTCCATACTTATATGAAAATTAAATAGACATCAGAATCACTTGATCCTGAGTGTGTAAACAGCAGTCTCAGCTGAAGAAATTTCATAAAAAAACCAGGTATATTGGTATCTTGCTTAATGTGGAACTCAAAAATTCTCCTCAGAAAAAAAATTTGGATGATCTTTCAAGAATTTCCCATCTTCAGATAACTGCTTTTAGCAAGGATCAGCCATAAGATTGGTATTTCTGTCATCTATTTAGCAGCTGTAACTGCTGCTAGAGGATACCTTCAGTGAGAAAAATAACTACGAACAAGTGCCAGCAACAAAAAAAAGGGAGATGCTGAGAGTTCTGGGGGCAGATTCTGCAGGAGAACAGAGTTGCTATTGGGGTAACAAGTTGACCAGTACCCTTTGAGATCTGAGGATAGAAATTATAACTAGAGGCTTGTGACAGGTGGGTATTTGGAATTTAATCAAAGTGATAAATCTGTATTGTTTAGTGGAGGATAGCACGGACTTAAGGGTGGTAGTAAAGCAGTTTGTGGAAAGATAAGGCAAAGAGCATGGCTTATTTAGGCAGATAGAGTACAACTCTTGATGAGTCTAATAGAGATCTTTCTGCAAGAGACCAAAGTTTTCCATTAGTAAGATCCTTTTATGTATATCTATGTCTGTACTGTTCTATAGAACAAAATTAATTTGAATAGTGAAGTAGCCTGCAGTAGAAGGTGTGGGAAATAAAGTTGAGTCCCTTGATTCCTCATTGGTTGTCAAAGGCCCAGATCCAAAGATTCTTTAAGCTGTGCAGGATTGCCAATGCCATTTGCTGACATACTGGATCAGGGCCTTTAGACCCAGAGTGTCACAGGAAAATTAGACTTGTCTGCTTCATCACAAAGCTAAGAACACATCTGATGGAGACTGTAAGCACTATTTTGGGTTTGAATAGTCAGTGGAGTCTGAGAAACTTTCAGGCTTTTTTCAAGTGCTGTTTTTTAGGGCTCTACAGCCTTTCCTTATGATTCTGTTGTTTGACGACAGGGTATGCTGTACATTAGAGACGAGAAACCTGGGCAAACCTGTAGTACTGGATAAGAAAAAGAACAGAGGACCAAAATTAAAACAGAAGGGAAGAAGAATAGCAAAGGACCTTTGTAACAAGAATTTTGAGGTGGAAAAACGACTCTGCAACAAAATATTTTTGGGTGTCCACAAGGACCAATCTTATAGAACTCTGGTTTGATTATGTGGTTGGTAAGATCTGTCATGGCACTTTGTGTACTTGGCTTAACTTGTTCAGGCTGCAAGCTCAAGAAAGTGAGGGATGCCCTACACTTATCACAAAGTTAAAAAATTAAATTTCGCATTTGAGTGACAAGGCAAACGAGCAGCTTCTCTTTGAATGTATATATGGACTTTCACTACAGAATAACCGAATTGGTCATAGCTCTATACCTAAAAGCAATAACAATCATGAAACATGGTTAAATATCAATATCTTAAATTTTCATTCCAAATCATACAGAAAGTTGCCAGATTCCTTCACAGGCTGTAAATAGTACTATCAATGATCCAATACAATTATAAAAACTTCTATGCAGTTTACAAAGTGTGGAAGAATTGAGTCATACACCAAGACAAGCACAAATTTTAATTATCTCAGAAAGACAGAAATGTCATTGTTCTGAAACCCAACAAAGGGGCAAAGCATCATAAGTGCTTATCATTCCCTTAGCTGTTATAATAGAAAAAGTGTGTGTGTACATGTTCAAATACATATGAAGACAGAAACTGTAATTAGCAGTTAGATAGATGACTTACCGTTTAGAGAAACACTAATAAGAATGTAAGCAATCACTATTACCACCATAGAAAAACACAGTACGTATATACTTAAGGCATACAATATATAAGAAAATAAAATGTTTGCATATTCATATCTAAGTGTAACTCTAAGGAAAGATTCAAATGAGCAATTACAACCCCCAGCTTTGTAGTTCTATCTCCTTAGACAAAAGCACTCAGAATAACAGAATTTAAATGGAAAAGAAATCTCCTAGAGTAATTTAGACTTAGTTCTTATGCAACACATTTCTAGTTGATAAATTTTGCATGGGAAGGAAATACCCTTCTCTACTATCTAAGTAAATAGTATCAAGCCCAAGAGCTTGGGTCATAGTTTTAGAAATAAATTGTATTAAAGATAAAAACTCCAAGTGATGAATTTACTACTCTGTTCATTAAACTATCGCAATGATTAATTACTCTTAATCTAAGAAGGTATGACTTATTCCTAATTTCACTTCACCTACCCTCTATCATCAGACATTAGACCTCATGCTTCATTCATGTAGCTCTATCTACCACAACCAAATTTCTCCTCATCTTCTCTAATTTTTCACAATATTTTCTTCATTTGTAATACATTCTTTTTCCATGGTTAAATGTCTTGTGCAAAGATTTCTGAAGTTAAAATAGCCATCATCAACTTCTTTCCCGCAATCCAATTTAAATATCATGCACTTCACATTGCCTAGCATTGCTGTGCATTTCTGAAATCTTTTGCTTCACCATCACCTTATCTCCAGAAAAAGCGATGTGGTACTTTTGTATGTAGGCATTTCATTAAGCATTCAGAGAAAAACAAAAGTAAGTAAGGCAACTGAGAATATAATTTTCTTTTTTTTTCTTTTATATTATGTTTCAAGAAGTAAGAGTAAAATTTCTGCAAAGTCTAGGAAAAATATTTACCATCTATATTTGAAAACTCGTTCTGATACTTCTTCACTCTTTTTACAATGATCTATGTCTGTTACTGTCCATGGAATCTGTTCTGATTTACACCAGATAGAGAGCTACAATACACTCAGTATTTCTATATTTTTACAGATTTGTATGCAATTTATTCTGCTACATTTAACATCATTAAGTGTAGACTCAAAGCACTGTCCGAGACCCTACCTTGAAGGTATTTTATGACATAAAAGTTTGAGTAAGAAATTTGCTCAGGGCATTTTTTTTGGCTACTAAGTTCAATATAAATAGTAATATTGTGCTAGCTATATTCATAGAATGTAGTTTTCAACTCATTTTTATCACTACCTTGCAGATAGACAGGTTTTAAGCTAGACTTTTTTAGCCTTATAAAATCCCTGTGCTGTTTATCATAATGTATTTTATGATGTTTTTGTCATCATTTCAGAAAGATTTTCAGAGGTCCAACTATTAAATATTTTTTTGCATCAGTGCTTTTACAGCTTAGTTACAGCTATATCAACAGTCTCACATATGTTTATAAAATTAAATTTAACCTGTTCCTGTTTGAAAAAGGATATTCTTATCACCAGAGAGAATGGAATGAAAATCAAGTTAATGACTTACAACCTTTCTAGCTCTCAAATAAAAAGCCACAAATTTAAGGATAATTTTTCAGGAAAGGGTGGAGATTCTTCATATTCAATTACTCTTACATTACTATTTTTCATCCAAGCTATTAATTGTCTCTTTGTCAAGGAAGTAACAGAAATTTTGTCCAGTTTGTTAAATGGTTTGGGTTTATACAATCAGAGGGATATCTAAACTATAAACTATGGATTTAGGGGATTTTAAAATACAATTCCAATTTAACATATGGAACTTTGATTGATTTTATTTCAGTGTGTTGTACCTGCTAGTAGAAATGCCAGTATTTTCAGAGATAGCTGCCTATGACTACCCAAAGCGTACTAAGGAGGATACTGGGACAAAACTCATTTTGGTGCTAGAAACACTGCCCAAAAATTTAAACCTGAGAGTGTCCAGTTGGACATTAGGAGAGAAAAAAAAAGCCCCACATTAAAATCTTTGGAACAGGCAGCCCAGAATGACTGTGGAACCTCCACCTTGAGTGGTAGACAAAGCCAGAACTGATTTGACTGAGTGCAAGGATGCTCTTGCTTTGAACAGGCTGATAAATTAGATGATCTTTTGAGGTCCTTTCCAATCAGCATACAGTGATATTACAGTTCTATGTTGCCCAGGTATACTTGGAACGTACTGAGTGCCAACCTAAAGCTCACCAGGCATAACTAAACCCTGTGTTATCCCCTCCCTCTCTTAAGTATAAGGTATGTGAACTTGGAAATGGACCTATAAAGGAGAAAGTGGAGGACAGAATAAAAGACCCTCAAGAAGACAGCAATGATTCTTCCAATACATTAGATGCTGGCATACAAATGCAAAAAAATATGAGCAGGAAATCTTATCAAATTATAAGAATGACAGAGATAATGCCTTAACTGAAAGAACAGATGCTCGTAAAAAATTATGTGTTTAGAATATGAGTAAATAAAAGATTAATTGGAGGCAGACTGAAAAAAAGGATGCAAAACTAAGGAGCTAATTATACGCACTAAGTATTATTAACATGGAAGGAAATATCAAAGAAATCTTTTGTAATACACTTGGTGATACATGTTGCAAGACGACAGTATATGAATGTTGACACAGAAGGAAAATTGAAGAAAAGTTGTGCTACCAAAAAAAGGTGTCAAATGGTATAAATCTTGAAATTAGTGTCTGGAAGGAACTGAAATCTTATATTGCATGGGTTAACTATGGTCAGACAAAATGCCTGTACCGGAGTGCTTCAGGCACACTAGTATACAGGAACTGAACTTTTCACTAAATAATTTATGCTAAAATATGTATTTTCTGACATTAAATTTCACTGCTTGGAAAGAATTGACCTGATTTACATAATTTTCTTATGCTTAGGATCTGACTCTAAAATCAAGGTAGCTTAACAATATCATTTTAGAGAACTTTCCATTGTGTATGTCAAGTGAAGTTGCATCCTAGTGGGTTTTTCATCAATCAGTACCTATGGACATAAGTATTAAAGGATGTGAACCCAGACAAATTACAGAATTATCACTGTCATTTGACACAATAAATATATACATGTATATATATATATATATAAAATTCAAAATTCTGTTTTCTAAATTAATTTGTCAACAATTCAAATGAGGGAATAAGGAGAACAGACTAGATTTTACTCCAAGATATTCAGAAATTCAGCAACAATTATTGTTTGACTAGATTAGACAGGATACAGTAGGGAAAGAAAAGTTCCACCTGAGTGACCAAAACCACCTTTAAAATTTAGCAGTGTGTCATTGCAGAACTTTATTTAAAACAATGTTCATAATAATCATTTGCCCCAGTCTAGTTTTCATAAGGTAAAATTAATCATGCTTAATAGTTACCATCTTCTACGGTAGATCCAACCTATAGATGCTAAATTACTGTAGCAAACATTTTTCAGAATTATTCTTGTTCTTTAAAGATGGGAAACCGAAACATTTAGTAGTTCAGTTCTATATCTAAGGTAACAGTGCAAATCAGTCATAAAGGCAGAAACTGAAACAGCTTCCTGGCTATTAAACCAGTACGTAAGATGACATGTACTAAGCACAGTTTTCTAATAAACTGAACAGCCCACATATTATTAAAACATGTTTTTAAAGTATATAGGAAGTGAAAATACAGGTTACTGGGCACTACAAATGGAAGGGCTTCATCTCTACATCTGACTCATTAATACAGGGTACGTAGGCAAAGGATTGACACAGACAAGCTAGCAGCACGTAAGGTAGATCATGCTTCAGCCCTGCTCAGTAACTAGTGGCAAGCTGATGGATGATAATATCTCTCTGTTCTCAGATTCACAATTTAATTTTGGTTTTGATACAGTTAGAATAGCCGAAAACCTGCGAAAGAATTCTAAGGAATAAGAAACATTAATGTTTAGCCATTATCATACAGATCTTAAAAAAACAAAAATCAGGTCAACTTCAGATTTCAAAGTTGTATATAAACACTGATAACCCTTGCATATTTATGCCCTATTTGTAATAAAACAAAACAAAAGCCAAAAAACCCCCTCAAACAGCCAATAAAAAAGTATTGAGAAAAACAACTGGAATAAAACCACAGCAGTATGAAAAAGCTCAGAAGTCTGTCAACACTCTAAAGCACTTTTATCTGTTGATCTTCAAAGAAAGCATACAACATCTTACCTCAGTTGCCTGTGTATTTTGTCTGGGTTGAAAAGGTCTTATTGCCATGGTGTCAAAGTGTACTACTTTTTCAAGTATAAAAGTCAGTAATCAGTTCTGTTGAATGAAATCTTTGTCAATATAGATAAAAGGGCAATGCAATTTTATCTAGAGTATAGGATAAGGCTGACTCTTGGAAGAAATGCTTCATTGCTTTATAAGCTACAAAACTATAGTCTTTTGACACATTAATTCTTTTCTCAACCTTTTATTTGAAAAGAGATTGGTAGATGTTATAAAAATGAGGCATTATTATGATGCAGTGTTATGTACCCCTTGTCTTAGGAAAGTTCAGTACCATCACTTCTATTTTGATTGACTAGTTAACTTTCAGTTGAATGCTCCCCATTCATAATCATCGCTATTTCGAGCATCCTCATTAAAATAAAATTATCAGACATAAAAAGGTAGAAGATTAGCTTGAAAGAAGAGTTCCTATTTCAAATGCTTGTAACGGTCTGTGGAATGAATTTAACAAAGTAAAGTTTTCAGTCATATTTAAACGTATAAATTGTCCTATGGGACCTAGAAACCCAAGGTCTGTGTGTGAAGTTCTGCACAAAACAATTACGACTTTCCCCTGCATCAAAAAGAACACATTTGATGGAGGCTGCAGCCACTTTTCTAAACAAGGTTGCTGTCAGATTACCTACCTGTTTGTCTTTGAGATTGACATTAACCATAGATCTCACTCATCCTAAATACAGTAAGTTCATAATCTTGTATTTTGAAGTATATTGAGATGTATATGTGCAATCATACTTTAAAAAAAAAAAAAA
>VXBW01000914.1:0-19316 GCA_013400375.1 Thinocorus orbignyianus
GTGCTTAAAGACATGGTTCAGTGACGATTTTGAATCTTTTAGGTTGATGCTTGGAGTAGATGATCTTAAAGGTCCCTTCCAACCTGGACAATTCTACAATTCTATGATTTTTTTTGGGAAAAAAAAAGGTTTCCCTCCATTTACTGAAGAGCTCCCACAGCACGGGAGGCAGAACTCTGCAGCCACTCCCCAGTGCTCCCATGAGATAACCACCTCCTGCTTCTTTTTTGCTCCAGCACAACCAGGATCTCAAGTCTCGGGTTCAGCCCAGAGAGCTTTGTCACAGAAAAGTTTTTTGAGAAGAAAAACCAGTCAGGGCGTGTTTATTGTCCACACATGCTTTATGTGGTTGACAATGTGTATTTCTCATTTTTTCTTCCACTTTCAGTCACAGTTCATGTAGAAGCAGAGGACCCCAAGGTGGGAGATCGCTGGGCAGGACAGGAACCAGCAGTTTTGCAGGTAGAACTCACTCATGGAGAACCAGTGAGATTATTTCATCACAGACATCAATTAAGAAAAACCCTTTTCTCAATAATGTTCAATACTTTGAAAATCTTTCTGTACAGAGCAGAACAAACCCGTGTTCAAAGCTCAACGACACTCAGAGGGCAAAAAGGCTAAACAGGTAAGTGATCAGCGTCAGAGACATTTAAAAATTAGGAGCCCTGTGAAAATTCAGCACTGCATTTAATTCTGCGTGACAGAAGCCAGCAGTAACTTGGGAACAAACCTAGCGTGTGCCAGTGGTTTTATCAAAAGCCTCACAAATTTTATCAACTCCAGCCAGCAACACCATCAACACACTGATGCTGTTACCCCCCTGCAGACAGCAGCTCAGTGCGTTAAAAACTAGAAAAGGAAGCTTTAGCCTAAAAAAAATCCCCAAGTTTGGGTTATTCCACAAACACGGGGCTTTCCAGATCACACTGAATCCAGATGGGTCAGGGATTTGGGCAGGAGCCCAAAGTGCTCTTTCACTCTGACAACTACACTTGGCTTTAGAGTTTAAATGGTGTTTCTTCCTCAATCCACAGTGGCCGCCTTCTCCCTCCCCGTCAGTTTCACTGTATTTCGTCTATTTATCAGCCTTTTCCTGCCCCTCCATTTCCTGGGGGCTTCACCTCCTTCCAGGCCCAGGGAAGAGAGATGACTTTAAAGAACTTTCTTGTTAAGAGAAGAAACAGCAACTCCAGACCTTATTTCCTTCATGGAAAATTTTAAATATCTGATCTCCTTCAGAGTGCTGGTGGAAAGGAAGCCTCCTTAAAAACCTGTCCTGGAAGAGAAGAGTTTGTGCGGCTGGAGGGGCATCAGGCACCACCTGCTGCCACGTTCCTGCCTCTCCAACCTCTGAACAACAGGAATTCAGGGCAGCTTTCAATCCCCCCCATCCCCCACAGCCTTACGAGACAATTAAAATTCCAACAAGCAAGTTAAAACATAAATAAGTTTAATAAAAATATAATTTTAAAGAAGCAGTGAGAGAAGATTAACAAATTATATATGTAATTTGTGTTGTACCTTGCCCCCAGCCACCTTCAGTATTTCAACTTACTGCATCCAGATCCTGCAAACAACTGTTTCTCCAGCAGCCCCACGTAAATTGGGGAAGTTTCCATCTTCTCAGTCTGTTTCAAATGAGAGTCTTCAAAGTAGCACCAACAGCTCATTCCTTTTCTTCCAAGAGCTGCCACTGCCCCCGCAAGCCCCCTCCTGCAGCAAAGGATGCAAACCACTAATTAAAAAACATTCAGTCAGTCAACAGGCCCTAAATTAAACTCTTAGCACTGACCAGTTAATTAGCTGACCTCCATTTTTATACAAAAGATGCAATATTAAATGAAATTTCTGTGGCGTATTTTATATATATATATATGAGGGGAGATATAGATTAGGTATTAGGAAGAACTTCTTTGCTGTGAGGGTGGTGAGACCCTGGAACAGGTTGCCCACAGAAGCCGTGGCTGCCCCACCCCTGGAGGGGTTCAAGGCCAGGCTGGATGGGGCTTGGAGCAACCTGGTGTGGTGGGAGGTGTCCCTGCCCAGGGCAGGTGGGAGTTGGAACCCGGTGACCTTGAAGGTCCCTTCCAACTCTAACCCTTCTATGATTCTATGTATTTTTTAATTTTCTGACTGCTGTCTGCATCACATCTAGGACTAACCCCACAGAGCAGGGGTTACTCCACTCTCAAGGATGCAGGGCGCTGCCAAACCCCGCCGCCGCCGAAGGCCAGGACGGCACCGGCGGCGCCGGGAGCCACTGGGCAAGCGCCTTCCTCTCCCAGCAGCATAACACTACCGCAGGCACCACGCAGCAACAGGTAGCTGACTATTGCTGGGGGGGAACACAACCCAAAATACTCAAAATTGAGATTTTTAAAGGAAAGAAGGAAGTAGAGACCCAGAACTATACACCCCTGGTGACGCAGGCCTTGCTTCTAACACCTCCTCTCATCAGGGCTTCCTCCAGTAACTTCCAGCTTCATTAGATAAACCAGGGGGTTATTTCCACCCCAGAGCACTCCAGGCTGGCCCAACAGTCCACTCTACGAGCCAGCAGAAGCCATCATTTACTCAAAACGGCAGAAGGGGCAGTCTTTTTGCCCCTCTCCCCTGGTGTCCTGGTTTGAGGTAAAATAAACCAATTTTCTGTTCTACAATTCTACTTTTTTTAGCTGGGTCTCTTCTAACTGACTAAACTCTGAAATTAACAGCACATTAATCAGAAACTGCTCACTTGCCCAGTGATAAGACCCGATTATCCCAAGGGATGGTGCAGAGAGGCCCTTGCTTATACTCATTGCTGGAACAGCCAAGGGCGGGGAATTTCGGGATTTGCCCCTTTGGAAGGAGGGAAGCAGAAAAGCCTCAAGGGGTCACACCTGTGGGGAGGAGCAGACAGGACAGGGGACCCAAAACTGACCAACAGGGTATTCCATCCCATCTGCATCATGCTCAGCAGAAAAGCTGAGGGATCAAAGGGTCAACTCTCCTGCTTCGATGGTCAACATCCAAAGAGGACCCTGCCTGTTCGCCTGTCTTTGATCCCTCTCTGAGTGTTCCTGACTCCAGAGCTGGAATCCAGCTCCTGTCGACCACCAACTTCAGTCTGGGACTTTTCCTGATGCCTGCTGGTGACGTGATCGTCATCCTGGGAGCTTGATATGGTTTTATACATACTGTATCTACTTCATTATTGTCTTTCTTTCATTTTTTGTATTAATGCTTCATTAAAGTAGTTAATGAAGTTAACTATATGAGTTAATTCTAAACTCATACATCTCCTTATCTCTTCCTCTCCTCTCTTTTTTGGGGAAGGAAGGGCCATCTGTCAATCCGTTTTTGGTAAATTTGGCTGAAACCACAGCACGTGGCTGGCTGATGGAGAGAGCTGGGAAGGCTCCCCACCTCTCTCCACACCTCACACACAGGTTATTCCTCTCACACCTCTGCTCCACGGGCATGGGTCACGCCATGGTAAGATGGGGTGGTTTCCACAGACAAGTCACCTGAGGGCTGTGTCATCCCGGCTGCTCTTTGCCAGCCCCAAGCTCCACGTTATGGCCATCCCCTTGCAAGCACCTCGGCCGGGCACCAGCTGGAAGCGCTAAAGAGAGCACAAGAGAAACATCACTTCAAATATGCAATTAATTAAATCTGTATTAATAGCGCTAAACAGCTGGGATCTGGCCATGCGGGAAGCGGGGAGAAAAAAAAAAAGTAAAAATCAAACCGAATAATAGGCCGAGAAATTACTGCTAAACGGCACAGCCTGAACAAATCACCCTCTGGTCCCAGAGCCTCACAGGTTATCAGCCAGCGTGGGCTGCACCGCCTTCCAGCCATTAGTAACGATTAAAATAAAATAATAATAATAAAAAAGTTAGTATTTCATGGGGCACTTTCTTTTTTCCAGAGCGCCAGGGAGGGTGAGGCACCCCAGGCTTCCCTCGCCTCATGGCGGCCGGGGAAAGGGGGAGCCCCGGCGCCCCCACCTCTCACCTCATGGCGACCGGGGAAAGGGGGAGCCCCGGCGCCCCCACCTCACCTCATGGCGGCCGGGGAAAGGGGGAGCCCCGGCGCCCCCACCTCACCTCATGGCGGCCGCCTAGCGCGGCTCCTCNGCGCCCCCCCCTCCCCTCATGGCGGCCGCCTAGCGCGGCTCCTCACCACTCCCCCGTGGCAGCCGGCGCGGAAAAAGGCCCAGGCCCGCCTCGCCGCCCGGGTGGTTCCGCAGGCGCCGCCCCGCTCCCCTCGGCCGCACCCCGCCGGGCGGGGCCTGAGGGCCCGGGCGGGATGGGTGGAAATAGGCAGGGTAACGGGGGGAAGGAGAGAGAAAACGAAGAGGATTTCCAGCCTGGGGAAGGGCAGATTTCAGAGCCCCTTTCAATCCCTCATGAGGCTCTAGGAAAGCTGGACAGGGACTCTGCATCAGGCAGGGGAGGCACAGGACGAGGGGGAAGGGTTTGACACTGAAAGAGGAGAGATTGAGGTGAGATCTCAGAAAGAACTTCTTTGCTGGAACAGGTTGTCCACAGAAGCTGTGGCTGCCCCATCCCTGGAGGGGTTCAAGGCCAGGCTGGAGGGGGCTTGGAGCAACCTGGTGTGGTGGGAGGTGTCCCTGCCCAGGGCAGGGGGTGGCACTGAGTGGTCTTTAAGCTCCCTTCCAACCCAAACCATTCTGTGATTCAATGAAAATGTCCTGGTTCTGCCTTCATCTCCTCTGCCTGGGGTCAGAAATGCTGGTGTGGAGTATTAGCTCGTACCTCACCGTGCACTGTTGTAGGGACAAAGAGGGTGTGTTGCCATCTTCGGGCCCAGCTGTGACCCACAGTTCGGGTTATAACAGTGCATCTCAGCCGGGTTCAGCTGGTGCCCCAACGCTGCTCTGCTGTGGGGCTGGATGTCACAGCCACAAGCACACGTGGCAGCGATGGCCGAGGGAAATGACTGACACAGCGCCCTGGCAGAACTTTTCTGTCAGCGATTTACTCAATTTTCTTCCCCTTTACCACAGCGCTGGTGTTTCTTTTGCTCCTGGGACTGACTGTGTGGCACAGATGCTGCTGAGCCATGGTCCGACAGGTACAGAAGGATCATTCTGCCACACCAGGGCTGGAGAAGAGCAGATGAGTCCCTGAGTACTGGTGGTTTTCAATCTGAGGGTAGCAGTAAAACAGTAAAGGATCACAGCTCCAGGCGTTGGTTACACGTTGGTGTGTCCCATCCTGGGCTTATAGCACACGTATTTTGGAAGCATTACAGCTCCATGCTACTGCAGATGCGCAGTGCCAGCCGACACACATTCGTGTCCTGATTTAACCCATCCTGCTAATTGATGGGAGCGGAATCTCTCAGATGTGATCCCTCCTGTATTCTGTAGCTGTGTGCTCCCCAACAGGGAGCCGTTGCTGTGAACACAGGCTGTGTTGGGGTGCAGGGAGTTTGAGTGAGGCCACGTCTCAAGGACAGGAGCTCTCCTGAAGGCTGGCTGTGCTTTTGTTTAGTGGTAATCTCTCATCTGGCTTGAAAGAAGGCATCTCAGCCCCTTCAGCCCCCAGCACTGCTTTTGTGGGAGAAAAGGAAGGTGTATTTAGCTTCCACCAAGCTAAGATGAACAACAGGCCAAGCAGGGATCTCAGTATCAAAGAACAATGTGGTGTTTTCTGACATCAGCAGTGGCCTGGGAGAGAGGAAGGGCCACCACAGCAATGAAACCACTCTGAAACCAGCTCTGGGATGGTGGAACCAGTGCTGTGGGCACTGCCGGGGCACTGGGCAGGCAGCTGCCCACATCTCCCCTGCCCAGGTCTGGCAGGAGAACCCACTGCCCACTCTCGGGGTGGTTGTGCTCGGCTCCATAGAGCAGTGTCTGGCTGAGGAGCTGCAGCACCAGCTCCCTGATGTAATGGCTGGGCCCAGCCTGTTCCAGAGCTTGTTCTCATCCCCTTGGAGGGATTCAGCAGGTGTGGAGAGCATACTGTTACAGCTTGAGAAACCCACAACAATTCATAGTCACTTAGACAATTAGTCTCTCACCTGATTACCCCTCCCCATCCAGGAAAGGGAACCGGGGAGAAACAGGGAAACCTCAGGGTTAAAATATAAGCAGATTTAATAGAATAAGACTAAATAGTTAACATTAATAACACTGAAGAACCAGTATTGATCCCAATACCAATATAAAATACATACATGACTATGTCCAGCTCATTACCTTGTCAGGAAGCAGTGCACACCCAGCAGGGACAGCCAGTGTGGGGGGCAGCTTCTGCACTGGAGAGTAGCCAGGAAACTGTTGTCATAGGATCACAGAATGGTTTTAGTTGTCAGGGACAATAAAGCCCATCCAGTCCCACCCCCTGCCCTGGGCAGGGACACCTCCCACCAGACCAGGTTGCTCCAAGCCCCATTCAGCCTGGCCTTGAACCCCTCCAGGGATGGGGCAGCCACAGCTTCTGTGCACAACCTTTTCCAGGGTCGCACCACCCTCACAGCAAAGTTCTTCCCCAGATCTCACCTCAATTTCCCCTCTTTCAGTGTTAAACCCTTTCCCCAGCTTTCCTGGAGTCCATTTAGGGACTGGAAGGGGCTCTGAGGTCTCCCCAGAGGCTTCTCTACTCCAGGCTGAACCCCCCCAAATCTCTCAGCCTGTCCTCACAACAGAGGAGCTCCAGCCCTCCCAGCGTCTCTGTGGCCCTATCCTTTTCCTTCCTCACTAGCTGGGAAAGCACCAGCTGGTTTCCACTGCTCAGCACCAGCTCCTTTCCCTGTGCAGAACCAACTGTTTTCATCCTGGGCAGAACAAGCCCAGCGCTTCCTGGGACCGGGCAGGGGCAGGCTGTGCTGGGGAGGAGCACCCCACTCACCATGGCCTGCATGAGCATCCTCACCTCTGGGAAGAAGAGCTGCCCACCTCGGGCTGAAAAAAAACCAAGAAGCATCTGAAGAAGACAGAGATGGAGCAGGTGATGGCCTGAGGCAAGAGGTAGTTGGCATCCCAGAGCTCTGGGAGCCTGAGCTATAGGAGGAGCATGGAGGAGAGATCCCAGCCTTGAAACATCTCGCTGGAGCACAAAGCCCTCATGAAAATCTTTGAGTGAAGCCCAAGTGAGAGAGGTTAAAGCTACTCCACCATGCCTGGCCACTGAGCACCAAACAAGTGGGTGGGACAGATCTTCTGTCTGCTTGTTCCAGGGCAGGGTTTTTGCTGTTGGCAGCTTACAGCTGTTTCTGAGCCAGCTCTTCCTACCTCGTGTGTCTGAGGCGCAATATTAAGGGTAAGCAGAGCCAGCTCACCTGCACACTGCTCCCTGTTAGCCAGAGCTTGGTGTCATTTTTTCCTGCTTCACGGATCCCATGTTTCCTACACTGGTTCTTCACACCCCTGTGTGTGCATCTCAGCGTTAGGTCAGAGGGGATGCTTACAGCAAAGTTGATTTTGTTGAACTCTCTGGCTTCAGCCTGGGAAGAAAAGTACCTTTACTGCTTGGGTTTGAACCAGAGGTCCTTCCACTACAGCTCGTGACACAGATGGCACCACATCCTTCCACAGTGGGAAGGAGAATTAGCCCTCAGGACCCAAGGAGAGACACAAGTCACACCCTTCAGCCTGGAAGAGATTGCTTTCTTAGCAAGAGAATTGAACTAGAGAGGGAAATAGTAACTGAGTGAATCATTTCCACTCTCTCAAAGCAAGAATAGGACTTTTTCTATCAGAGAGAAATTTTCTCCTTAGCCCCCAGTTTGTTAAACAGGGGTGCTTCTGGGTCTCCTGTCCCTCTGCACAAGAGCCATGAGTTCCATCCCACTCCAGAGGGGATCCTGCAGTTTCCGCTTCCCAGCCACCGTCACACGATGGCATTGCAGACTCAGAAGCTGAGCTGGCTCTGCTGGTGCTGGGACACCTCCAGACCCTGGGGCCTCCAACCCCAGAAGAAGCTGTGGGCTTAACCCTGCCTGCTGAGCTCCTCCGCCAGGTCTCAGGCCCCCACACACTTGCTTTTCATCACGTCCCTTTAATGTCAAGGCTGTGCTTGAAGCTCCCAGCGAGTGGAATGAGAAGCCGCAGCCGTTACTCCTGTAACCTGTGAGCCAGCTAATTGCACCCATTTGAGCTGGTTACAGTTTTGACAGTTAATGGCATGCGGAGTGCTTTAATCTTGATCCGCGACACCTCCGGCTCTTCCAGGGCCTCCTCTGCCCCCGAGGAGACGCTGCTAATCAGACCAAGTGCTGAAGTGGTTTAAGATGTGGCTGAAGGGAGTTGAGGACAAATCATGACTGAAACACACCCGGCTCGTTTTGTGGCAAAGCGCCATCAAATGTGGAACTGTCTGAGAGCGATTTAGGAGAGTGATGATAAGACTTTCAATAACCTACAGCTTTAAAACAATAATGAAAAGAGAAAAATCACTCTTCTTAGCTACGCTTTAAAAAAAACCAAACAACCAACCCAACAAAAAACCTTCCTTATTTTAATGTGGGTGTGTAAAGTCCTAGTGCAGTGCATTATTCCCTCTGTATACCCCCGGGGATGTAGCCTGTCTACCCACAGTATCTCCCACAGCCAAGGCTCAGCTTAGCCCCACTGGTGAGGAAGCTCCAGCCCCACTCACTGCCCCATCACCTCGGGGATGAGCAGCAGCAACAATCTGGGCTCATATGGGGCCACCAGCCCCTGATGGTCCTGACCAGCTTCACCTGACACCCATACGCCCACAGCTCAGGAGCCCCATTTAAGCTCAGCCCCAGAGTATCTCTCCTGCTATAGGGGATGTTATAGGAGGACCTGGCTCCAGCCTGTTCCTGGATGGGCCCCTTGGTTCCTTGGAAGGCTTTCAGACATACCTTGTAGCTCTGTCTCTGTTTTCTAGATGAGTTTTGTAGCCATACCTCTAGCTGTGCCTTTAGCTCATCTGCCCTTGCTTCTGGGGAGGACTCTGGATCTGGGTTGTTGCAGGCATTCTCTGGCACTGGTAGTGGATCCCATAATGAGCACCTGGCTGTGCTCAGACCCTGTGGGACTCTGCCTGCTGGTGAGGATGAGATCTCTGATGGGGTTACCTGGCCTGTCCTGCTCCCTGCTGGGTCCATTGTCTTGTTACAAGTGAGTAAGTACAAAACCAGTCTCTACTATAGCTATGCTCCTCCCTTTCTAGGTCCCTGTGGGAGAAATCTGTCCTGCTGTGGTTGCCAGTGGCTGCATCAGGAGATAAAGATGCAGGGTTGGGTTAAAAGGGGAAGTGAGACCCTGGCACAGGTTGCCCAGGGAAGCTGTGGCTGCCCTATCCCTGGAGGGGTTCAAGGCCGGGTTGGAGGGGGCTTGGAGCAACCTGCTGTGGTAGGGGTGGGACTGGATGCTCTGTAAGGTCTCTTCCAACTCAAACCATTCTGTTATTCAATAATGTGAGGCTGTGCCGTTTCTGCCTGTCAGTGGGTGCTCCAGGCTTCACCCACCAGTTGCTCCCTGCAAAAAGCAGCCATGGTCTAACTGCATCTTCTTTCCCAGCCCAGAGCCCTGCAGACTCCCACCAGGGCACAGCATTTGTCTGTATGGATAGATTGGTGGCTGTGATGTCACCTGGGGTGACAGCTTCCCCTGGGGATGGCAGTGGGGCAGGATCTGTTGCTGAGCCATCTCTGGGGCTGTAGTTGGACATGTCCCTCTGGGCAGTGCAGGGAAATGCTGGTCAGGCTTTTCACCATGAAGCTAGAGAGCAGCCTCCCTTAGCCCAGAGGAAAGAGCAATCAGAAGAGGTTATATAAACCCAAACCAGCCCTCTGGATGGGTGGCTGGACTGCCACCAAGTGCAGTGCCACCCTATATCTGGCTGGGCTGGAGGAGCATCCCTGCCTGCAACCCCTCTCCCAAGCTCCCCCCAGCCCTGCCTGGCCTCCAGATCCCTGCCAGAGCCCAGCCCTGCGTGTCGCCCACACTATGCTCGGGCAGCACAAGGAGCTTGTGCCCTTCCCCTCCGTTCTCCATTGAAACTGCTGCAGAGCAATTCCTTTTTTCTTTTCTCCCCTCTGGCAGAGCCCTGGAGCTCTGCTCCTGTCCCCTCCCAGCTCCTAGTCAACCCCGTTTTTTCTCTTCCCTCCCTCCTCTAGCGCTCCCATCCAGGAGAGAGATTGCAAACCTCAATCTCTGCTACTCGGTGCCCTTCATCTAACGGGTCCCAAGCCACTTTCTCAGTGTGATAAATGTGATCCATGAATCCTATAGAGGAGGATCCTGAGGGACACGAGCCACCTCTGGGATCTGTGGCAGAGCTGCAGGGTCTTCCTTAGTTGTGAATGTACAAGTGATAAAGAAGCTGCTTCGCTCCCAGCTGTGAGCATCACAACTTGCTCCTCTCCACCAGGGGTTCATTTTTAGGAATTTACATGCTCAGCAAAGTGAACCAAAGCAGCGCTCCCTCCTTTTGGTGCTCCACCATGTCTCTCTTCAGCTAGGAAGAAGCTCTGTGGGGCAAGTGGTGGGTACATGGAGGTGGGCTCACACAGCACCAACGTGAGCACACAAGCAGGCTGTTCTGGATCTCTAATGACTCTAAATCATGCTATGGTAACAAACCCCAGTTACCAAGTGCCCTTTTGCTGGGGCTGGTTTAATTCTGTGAGGTTTTGTCAAGCTGGACTTGAGCACCAGGGGGATTTTAGCCTGCGCTGGCAGCAGGAGCAGGGAGGTGTGAACATGGCCCTGAGTGTCCTGGAGTACAGAGGGGTGGACACACCAAGAAAAGCACCAGCCCAGCTTTTTGGAGTAGAACTGGCTAGAAACAGCTTATTCCATTAAAAAAAAAAAACAGGAAAAAAAGGAAAAAATCATTCTTAATTAGGACAGAAACCCCCAGATAGGCTTTTTTAAAGAGAAAGCCTAAAAATATCATTTTTCCTTTGATTCAGAAACTTTTTCTGCTCTTCAGACTGTAAGATAAAACACATTGGAATTGATGATGCATTCCGCAACAAAAATATATCCCTTTTCATCTTGAAAATGCTGAAACGGGTTGTTTCAAAATTTTCAACGTTCCCCCCTGTTTTTTTTCTAAACCTGAAATTTTTAATTTAGCTGAAATGTCTTTTTTTTTAAAGGAAACTCTTGATTACATTTTTTTTTTTCTTTCCTCCCCTCTCCCCCCCAGCAGCTTTGATTAGAATTAACAATTACAGCTGATTCTGAACTGGGTGATAAACAGCTGGACTGAATCCACTCTGCAGCCCTCTCTGCTCTGGGGCTTCCAACTCAGCTCCAGTGCTAGCAGGAGTTTAGCCCTCTGCAATGTTTGAGCCTCATCTCGTTACAGCAATTTATTTTTCCTTCTTTTTTTCTTTTTTTTTTATTTTTCAGCTTCCCCCTTCCCACCCCACCCCCCTCAACTCTTTCTCCTCTGAGGATTAGTTTTTACCAGTCCAGCATCTCTAATAGTTGGGGAACTTCAGAGTGAGTTGAGATGGCATTGATTTCTCGGGGAAGAAGCAGCATACTAATCTTTCCTCTTTTCCTCCCCCGAGGAAAGCAGGTAACAGCCTCAGGAAGGCAGCTGGGTTTGTAGATATTATGTTCAGCTGCTGGTTGACAGGAAAATCTGAGGTCTGTGGGATCATTGTGGGGGAAAAAAGAGGCCTCAGCCACTCCTATGGCATGCCTGGAGATGGAGCTGGTGTTGCTGGTGAAGAGAATAGTGTTGGATTAGAGCAGAATGGCCTGAGATGAGCATTAGGTGAGGATCGGGGGCTGGATCAGTCCATGCTCCAGCGGAGAAGAAGGCCAGGAATGGCACCCTGCTTAAACCAGACCTTTCCATCTGCTTGTCACACACAGGGTGATGCTTCTTGTAGGCAGTAGCTCAGGACCCCCAGGGCAAGGGCTGCTTCTGGGCAGCTTGGAATCCATTGGCCTGAGCCTCTGTGCCCACTGTCTCTGCAGCAAACCCATCATTTAGCTAGAGCATTCCAGGCTCATGGCCATGCTGGTGCCCAGAAGAAGCTGCAGAGAATCCTAATGGATTTTTGGAGCCTGGGTCAAAGCCTTCTCAGATGGCCCTAGACACCTTCAGGATGCCATCTACCCCATGGTGCAGGTCTAGGGTCTGAGCTGCTGTCTCACCAGTGCTTCACTCTGTCCAGGATGATTTTCACCCCTCCAGCTCTTTGTGGGGCAAGGGAAGGAACGCTGCAGCGGTGTGAATGGAGAGGATGGGCGTGGTGGTGGAGGGGAAGGGAAGACGTTACAGTCTGCTCTTAATATCCACAAAAGCTCAGTTTTGGGCACTCAAGTGGGTTTGTCCAGCCTCTGCTGGCAACCTCCAGAGAGCCAACAGGCAGTGGGGCATCCTCCCTTCTCAAAACCAATGTCCCCAGTGCCCACCACTGCTGTGTCCAGTGCTCTTCACCATCCCTGTGCTGGCTCATTGCTGTGAAGGGCTGATCCCCTCTCCTTGGAGACAAGCCCACGGTGTCAGCCTGTCCCACTTCACTCCTCCTACTACCCCATCAAACAATTACCACCACCTTGGACCATCTTGAGATGGTATTAAGCGAGAGTGGGGTTTCCATATAGAAGTCTCCCTGCGATTAATGGATTAAGAGATTTTGTGAAAATTAAAGCCTTTCTCCGTACTTCACACTTCCAGTTCTTCAGCTGTTGCTCTTTCCTTTCTAATTCTGCACAGAAATTCCTGTGGGCCTCACTTGCCCCTTCCTTTTTAGGATGTTTTCTCCCCACTGTGACCTGGAGATGCCACTGGCAGCACCCCCTGCTCTTTGACACCCAGTTTCCCCCAAATTTTCCCCCTCTGGCTCCTGGGCTGAGGGGAGGGTGCTGTGAGCGCGGCTTGTTTATATATAAACCTACCCCAGAAGAGGGGTTGTAAATGCCTCTTTATTTCCATATTTATCATTGCAGCTCAGATGGATGAGGGATCCGATGGGAAGTTTAGGCGAAACGGAGAGGAAATTAAAAAGTGTTGGGAAGTGGCAGCTGAGCCGAGAGACTGGCAGCCCCCAGGGTTTCCAGCAGCAAAAAGGCTTTCAATTACTGCGCCGCGCGGCTGCTCGATAACATCTTCATTTCCCCAGGATGGATGGGGCCCCGAGTCCTCCCTGCAGAGCACCCCATGCCCTGTTGCCATGTGAACCCTGGTGCAGATGTGTCCAGGGATGTCTCCCAAAGGCTGGTCATTACAGGGATATGGATCTTAAAGCCTTTAAGAAGAAAAGGGGGGAAAAAAAGTAATAAAAAAGCACGTTATCTTGTTGGTTTCTTACAGTGCTGTTTCTTGCAGGTTCCATGAGCGGCAGCAGGATGCGAGTGCTCGCAAGCAATAAATATCTCCAGGTAACGAGCATCGGGCTCACTCATTCGTGCCGTGGTGGAAAGGAGGTGGAAAGGAGTTGCAAAGGCTTTGCTGGACAAATTCAGAGCATCCTGCGCAGGGCATTGGTGATGGATGATGGTTTAAAGCCCATTTTTGCAGGGAATAATGGCTCATAACCGGCCCCTCTCCTTTAAGTGTGTGACACCTCCAAGATTTATGGTCTCCTTGTTTCCACCTTATGGGAAGTGTTTTATTAATTGTCCCTGCACTTGCCCCTGAACCTGTGGGGATGCTTCCGATCCATGGAGGTGGCAGTGCGGGATGTGGCTCCTGGGGGCAGCAGCCTGAGTGGCAGGGAGCCCCCTCCAGCCTGGCCTTGAACGCCTCCAGGGACGGGGCAGCCACAGCTTCTCTGGGCAACGTCAGCCAGGGTCTCACCACCCTCACAGCAAAGAAGTTCTTCCCCAGATCTCATCTCAATCTCCCCTCCTTCAGTTTAAAACCCTTCCCCCTCGTCCTATGGCTCCCCTCCCTGATCAAGAGTCCTTCTCCAGCTTTCCTGGAGCCCCTTGAGGGGCTCTAAGGTCTCCCTTCCCTTCTCCAGACTGAGTCCCTCCCCCCAACTCTCTCAGCCTGTCCTCCCAGCAGAGGGGCTCCAGGCCTCCCAGCATCTCTGTGGCCTCCTCTGGCCCCAGTCCAACAGGTCCATGTCCTTCCTATGCTGAAGATGCCAGAGCTGGATACAATAGAAGTGTCCCTGAGGATAGAGCTCCCCTATTGCTGCCTGCACTGTCTCCCTCCTGCATCCCATGCTGATGACTTTATTTTTACCGAAATTCCTGCTTGGACACATGGATGGACTCCTGCTCAGGCCAGTAGAGGTGACTGCTTCTAGAAAGGGTCCCTGGGCACCCTGCTGCCCACGCAGTCCCATCCTGGTCACAGCCAAGTCAGTGGCACTAAAAACTCAACGATCCCTTCGCAGCAGTTACACACCTGCCAGGTCCCTCTGCTTTGCTATGGGCTTTATTTTCTGCTCTGGTTCTAAATCATTTGTACCTGGCTTGCTTGGAACATGGCTTTGAATTGATCACCGTTGCCACCTTATCTAATTTAATCCAAACCTGATATCAAGCCGGAGCAAGGGAAGCCTGGTGGGAAGCCTGTGTGCCGCAAACCGCTTGGCTGTGATGAAGAGAGTCATTAATAACCCGTAATGAAATGCTGGAGTCATCTGGCATTGCTGGGCTCTTGAAATGAGGCAGAGCCTGCCTTGGCTCCTCTGGCTGAAGCCACCCAGCTCCCAGGAGGGCCGAGCTGTCCTGCGGATGGATTTCAGGGACAGGACACAGGTAGCAGCTCACCCGGAGACTCTCATGCTTCGGCAGAGCCTCCCTGAGAGCGGGGACGGCCCCTCGGCTCGTTGCATCCCATTTCCAGCTCCAGAGCCTCCAAGGGACTGATGGCAAAGGCCCTCAGGGGTAATTTGGATGGTGAATCAAACAGCATTTAGGCTGGTGGTGATGACAGGCTGCATGTGGGACAGGTCTGATCCATAAGGCAATTTGGGGAGGCTGATGCTGATGGGGGCAAATCTCATCTTGCAAAATCCCCAGGTTCCTGGAACGCAGAATGGGTGAGCAGAAGCATTTTCAAAAGCGAGCAGGGTAACCCCGCAGTTGTGGCACCACACCATCTCAAGCCTGGGGTTCACTTCTGGCCTCTTCAGATGTGCCTGCGCTGCAAAAATCATCCACTCTGAACTCAGAGCAGGTCACGACTCGCTTCTGGAGTCATAAAGATGGGTTTTATCATCTCGGTGTGGGAAGCGGCCGCCGGCAGCTCTCTGGCAGTGGCAGGGAAGGTGGGGAGGTGATGCACGGTGCTGGGGCTGCAGGTTGTGAAACAATTACACCCGCTGGAGCCAGAATTTCATCTCTTTTATTTTTATTTTTTATTTTTTTTGGAGCTGCAGCACAACACAAAAGGCTGAGTGGGAAGGAGGGAGGAAAGGCCAGAGAAGGCATATTTCAGGCAACAGTCCTCTTCCCAGGGACTGTCTGGTCACAGCTCCATCTAAATTGGTGTAAGCGTGTGGTGCAGAGGCTGGATCTGCTGCCTGGAAGATCAGCCTAATGAGTTTGTTTATAGGGGTGAAATATGCCTCTCATACCTTATCATCCTCTGCCCTGGGATGGGAGCAAATCCATGCTTACCTGGGATGCCCTGGAAAAGGCTCCCCTGGCTACCAAGGAGGGGATGTGGCTCCAGCCGAGCACACGGTGGCCCTGGACACAAACCCACATGCCTTTCCCTGGAGAAAATCTGAATTTCTGATGGCCCAGGAGTCACCTCAGAACTGTCCCTGCAGCGACTGCGCCGTCTCGCCTCCAGCTCCGGCCTGGGAAGCAGCAATTATTCCTTGAAATAAAGTTATTAGGGCCAGTCACAGTGGCAAGGGAAAGTTTTATCAACTTTATGGTGGCGGTGCAGCGTCAAGCTGTTGATCTGGGCTTGTGCTGAGCGAGGGCAAGTTTTGTATCACCCTGTGTGAGGGGAACAAAGCTGTCCCTACTCTTTCGCTGCTGCTTACGTGTAGGGCTGGCCCGACTCTTCTGCCCCCTTCGCTGTTAAATGAAGCTGCTGACCCAGAAGCTGCAATGGCTGTTTTGCAGGGAATAACCCATTTCTGCAGCCTCAGCTTTTCTGATTTCCCAGGCACAAATGGGCAGAGAATGGCTGGAGAGCAGCCCTGAGGAGAAGGACTTGCGAGTGCTCCTGGATGAGAAGCTCAACGTGAGCCGGCAGTGCGCGCTGACAGCCCAGAAACCAACCCCAGCCTGGGTTGCATCAAAAGAAGTGTGAGCAGCAGGGCCAGGGAGGTGATTCTCCCCCTCTACTCTGCCCTCCTGAAACCCCACCTGGAGTCCTGTGTCCAGCTCTGGAGTCCTCAACACAGAAAGGACATGGACCTGTTGGAATGGGTCTAGTGGAGGGCCACAAAGATGCTCAGACGGATGGAAGACAGGCTGAGAGAACTGGAGCTGTTCAGACTGGAGAAGAGAAGGCTCCATGGAGACCTTCTAGCAGCCTTCCAGGATCTGAAGTGAGCTCCAGGAGAGCTGGAAAGGGACTCTTGGTCAGGGAGTGGAGTGACAGGACAATGGAGAATGGTTTTAAATTGGAAGAGGGGAGAATTAGATTAGATTCTAGGAAGAAATTCTTTGCTGTGAGGGTGGTGAGGCACTGGAACAGGTTGCCCAGAGAAGCTGTGGCTGCCCCATCCCTGGAGGGGTTCAAGGCCACGCTGGATGGGGCTTGGAGCAACCTGGTGGGAAGTGTCCCTGCCCATGGCAGGGGAGTTGGAACTCGATCTTTAAGGTCCCTTACAACTCTAACCATTCTATGATTTTATGATTTTCTCTTTTGGACAGCTGAGTGCTATTGATGAGGTTTTTGGGGACACCAGTGGCTCTGGGCTTGTGAGTAGCAGGTGGGAGATGGGCAGCGGTTCCCTGTGGCCTCTTCCAGGGAGCAGGCAGGACCAGGCAGGATGCTCTGACCAGGGATATCAGCCCCGAATCCCACCCTGTGCTACGAGCAAAGCTTGCCCTTAAAGGAAGGTATTTAAGCACAAGGAATCATTTGCATTAAGTGGAAATTCATCTGTTGCTGCTGCTGTCTGAGGGCAGAGCGGCCGCTCGCTGCGGCACACGATGCTGCGGGGACCAGCGGCTCTGCGCTCATTAACGCTCTGGGCCACTAACGATGCCCAGAAGTGGCTGGAAACAAAGACAACTGAAGTCTGATGGATTAATGCTGCCTCCCACCAATGCAGCCCGAGATCCGTCAATTACCTATCTTCTCAGTCCTTTTCTCCATCCTTTTACAGTCTAAATAGCGCATTTTATAGTCGCTACTAAGTGATGTGATCAACATCAATTACCTACTAAAAGAGAATCAAGTCTTGATTTAAAATTAAGTGCTGCATTTTGCCATGTTCTTTATATGTAGCCAACAGAATAATTGCAGTGACATAAAAACTAATTACACAACTCCACAATTAGGCCTCCCTCCTAGCGCTGTGATTGTCTTTAAGTACATTGATGAAAAATTACTCCCAACCCTATATTACTCTCTCACACCCATCTTCTCCAATACCTTTGGAAAAAAAAAAAACAAAACACCAAACCCCAGCCCTCCACCCCATCAGATCAAACGGAAGAACTTGAAATGCAAAAGATAATGCATGCAGAGCATGTTTTCTAATCCCTTTGATGTGCAAGTGGTTTCAGACAGCGGGATTAGGCTGGTATCGCCTGAGGATGCAGCAGCGCCTCTGACCAAGCATCTCAGCAAGGCGTCCCAGCCCACCTGGGGCTGTCGTGGGATGGTGAGGCCAGCGTGCCACCACCCTGCCAGGTCACCATCTGGCTGTGGCTGGGGACAAACTCCTTCTGGCCGTGCCCAACTGCTGGCCTTGGGTTTGGTGCGTGGAGGGTTTTCATAGCTGTGCCTGAAAGAGACCTGTGGCCTCAGAGAGATGGCTGATCATCCTGTTCCACCTGCCAGAAGCAAGGAAAGAGCTGGATCCAGCTCTCCTGCTCCTCTGAAGAAACCAGTGGAGGGGTGTGGGCAGGTGAGCTGATGGCAATGCTTCTCCAGGGTCTGAGAGGGCCCAGAGCCTCAAAAGGAGGAGAAGGAAGAGGCTGGAGTACAGCAGCGCTTCTGCACACCCAAAGGCCAGGAGCTATTCTTGCCAGAAATCATATAGCTGCCTGAAAAAAATCAGACCATTAAACCCCAAAATGCCTGTGGAGCCCTCCTGGTGAGCCAGCTCTGTGGGTTTTGCTTCTGGATTCTGATTTTGAGGTGGTTCTATCCAACCTGGCAAGACTGAAAACGTTTCAGTTATGAAATGAAAGCAACAAAAGCTGGGGTTTGCTTACAATCAATCTCCTCTCTCTGGAACCTTGATGATCTTTAAGGTCCCTTCCAACTCTAACAATTCTATGATTCCATGATTTGTGGGTGCTGGCAGCAAAGCTCAGTGCATGGGGGAGCGGAGCTGTGGGGACAGAACAGGCACACAGCTTCCCACCAGTCCCCTTACACCGTGCCGTCCCATCAGTTGTCACTTGCTGTTGCTGAGCATCCTGTGTTGGATGGTTACACACTGCAGGTTTAATTTGGGGGCTCACACAGTGTTTTTGGGCACTGCCCGGTGTGTGGCAGCGCCCTTGCTGGGGAGGAGGGTCACACAGCTCATGGCTGTAGCTTTTCCATGGTTTCTGCAGTGCCGTCAGTGATCAGCCAGGATCAGCCGGGGGTAGGAAATGGTTTTGCACCTGATTTTAATCAACACAGGGCTGTGAGCCAAGGAGGCAGAAGGGACCGGTGGGCTCACACCTGGGGCAGCCTAGGGGTCCCTGTGCCTTCCACTCTGACTTTGTCACCTCCTCTTCAGTGCAGTCCAGGGGACGTTAGGTGCCAAGGCTGTGAATTAACACCCTCCTATTTACCTGAAACTTCACCACCTCCCTCAAAAGGTGTGAAAAATAAAGGGGGGTTGCTGAAGCAGCCAGCGGTGGGGAAGATGCGATGTGTAAGGCCAACTCCATCTCATGAACCTTGGAAATGTCACCTCTCCTTTCCCCATCACCAGTCTCCGGGAGAAGCTGGGGATGCCCTGGCACACAGTGGGGAAGGGGCACAGGGATGGCTGGGGGCTCAGGCCTGTCCCTGTGCCCCTCCTGGTGACACCCCAGGGCCACCCAGGGCTGCCTGTGGGACTGGGTGCCCCAAGTCTGCTGAGAGAAAGCAGGTGTTATTTGGGAAAGCTGTTGACTGTCAGTTGGTCAGTCAGTCCGTGAGTTGGTCCATTGCTCGGTCAGTCAGTCATTGGTCAGTGGGTCAGTTTGTCAGCTGGTCAGTCAGTCGGTGGGTCAGTCTGTCGGTCTGTCATCAGTCAGTCAGTGGGTCAGTCTGCTG
>VXBW01000914.1:22294-56120 GCA_013400375.1 Thinocorus orbignyianus
TGGCCTGCGCTGCGCTGGAAGTGACTGAAAGTCGGGGCCTTGTGGTAGGCACCGACCCGCAAAACGTGGGGCAGGATGCCTGGGCCTGCCAGGATCCATCATGCCGAGGGGTTTTACGCACAAATTTAACAAAACCGTAGCTGTTTGGATTCTTCCTTGAGTGTGAAGACAGGCTGGGTCACCTCGGGCCCTTTTGCACCTGGGAAATTGTGGGCTAAAAGCGTTCTGGTACCTTTGGTATAGCTCTGGGTCATTAAAATGGATTTTTTCCTCAGGGTATGCACTCGGTAACACGAGGCCTGCATTTTAAAACTGCTTAATTATTTTGGTACAAGCTTGCATATGGCTCTCTTGCCGATGAAATAGTGGAATTACATGCTGCACAAAGCCAGGGAGTGAAAACTGAGCAAATGGGATTTTGTGTATAAACACTATTTGGAATACTGCCTTAAAATGTTTAACTTCAGTGGTTGACTAACACTCGCATTAGAAGTAATCTTTGACAAATAATCAACACTACCCGCCTCGCAAGATGGCCTTGGTTTACCCTCACAAGTTCTGTAGGCACAATTTCTTAGGGGCAAGTTATTTATTTTCCGGTGTTTTGCTGATAGAACTAACCTAGTACAAACACAGCTTGCAGGCAGAAAGTATGACTTCACTGATACTGTTTAATTTGCTTCCCAAAGCAGTATAATCTGCGCAGACACTTCTGTTGGTCGAGCTGTCTGCGAGAGGAGGCTGCTCCAGCCTACAGCCCTGGTAGGAAACCTTTTAAGTGCAGATAAGTCTCTGTGGTGTTAGAAGCCAGTGACACACCCTGTCGTTTACTGAACATGCTACTGCAGTGTTTCTGCTCTCTGTGATCCTTTTGAATTCACTTGAGCTCTGGGAGTAGGGTTACTAAGAGATGGGCTTCTTTTTTTTCCTCTCTCTTGTCTTCCCCTCAACTCTACCTTGAAAATGACCAGCTTGGACCGTGTTGGTATTTTTCAGCAGCCTCCAAGGTGTTTCAGTAGTGGAAGCATCCAAAAATACTGCCCCAGAAGCTCAGCTATCAGAGGTGAGAGCAGTTCTTGGGGCCTGCCATCTGTGTGACCACATATTTACTAGATTTGAATGGAATACAAATATGTTCTTTTTAAAGAAATAAGCTGGAAACAGGAAATTTCCTAATGAGTTGTTGGACCAGCCCTTGAATGTACACCAGCAAGCAATGCAAGGGCAGTGCTGGTACTACTGCCACCACCTCCTCCTTTTTTACAGTTTAGAATTTCATTAGCCTGAGCATAAGACACCTGAAAAACTCTCTAGCACCCCAAAACCCTCTGTTTGTTCTTGCCTGGCGAGGAAGTGGAAGGCTACTTAAATACAGATGTGGTCAAGTTGGGCAGGTGGGGTTGAAATCCCATCAGCTATACCTTGAGAATTTGGAAGTGGATTATTGGGATAAATTTAGGGATAATTAGTCAGCCTTTCTAATGTGCTAATCCTCTCTGCTACTGACTCCCTCTGTGGCTTTTATAACCCACCTCAGCTCTCTTACCACTCAGCTTTCCCCTCTGAGAAATAGCATTTAACTTGCACTCGTGAAGTAGGTGAATCAGCTTTAATTAAGATTTGTCGAGCGCTTTGTTGATAAGTTCCCTATAAAGGTAGTTATTATTTTTTATTAACACGCAGATATTCTTAGCACCTGAAGTGAAAAAATGACACAACACTGGGGATCTTCTGGGAAACAGCCCCATGAAAGGAGACGGCACGTGCTAACGGAGGCTTTGTCAAATCTTCCCTGGCTGCGATTCACGAGGCGGCTTGCTCCTAAAGCTCTGACTCAAAAAAAGATTAAATCCTCATGAGTGACTGGGAAATCTTAAATGTTCCTGGAAGTTAAGCCCTGCTTTTGCATAAGATTGGTAGATCTTGCCCCCTTGCTGGATTTCTTGCTGTGCCTTGGGTTGGGGTTTGTGGCAGCTGTGTGTGTAATGGCATCGGCTGCACTGGCACAGCTGTCTCACTTGCTTTGGAACACCTTGTTTCAATGATTTCAGTTGCTTTCAGCAATCCTTGCCTCAAATTAGTCTGTCTGGGGCAGGGAGGGCTTGCCCATGTAGCTGGGTGATGACCCTTATGGGCTGCAGCCCGTCGTAGGGGTCACTGGGGCTGTTTGCAGGGAGGAGGGAAGCCTTGCCCATCCCCACGGGAATCCTGGGCCAGTATCCCTCGCCCTGCAGCATGTGGGAAGGCTGTTTTCATCACCAGAGTAGCTTGGTGGCAAATTGGGCTGAAGAACTTTTATGAAAGGTAATGAAGACATGAATTGAAATGGTTATGAGTGAGCTCATTCTGTGTTGCTGTGTGGGTGCCCCTTCAGCAGGATGAGGAGCTCTATTGTATTTTGGGGAAGAGAAGGCTGCTAATTTAGCTCCAAGATATCACTGCTGTAGCGGTGTAGGAGTGTCACTAAATGAAGTGCAGGGCTGGAAAAACCTTGTCCATGCCCTGCTGCTGAGGCCAGGTGAGAGATACTCAGCTCTAGACTGGACAGTGATGGATGTTAGTGTAGATCTGGACTGGGGGCAAGTTCCCTCTGGGACTCGATGAAATCCTGGTCTAGTAGAGCCTGACACCTTGTCGAACTCACTCATGCAACCAATTAAGTGGGCTCCTATGACTCTTTCCTTCAGAGAATGGAGAGACCATCTTGTAAGCAGCTGTTAAAGGCTGACTGAGAGCTGATAATGACCCTGGAGGGAACTGGCCTTGGGGAAGATCTTCAGCAGCTGTTGTGGAGCCTCACAGTTTACACGGCTGACTGTTCCACCTGTTGCCCAGACCCTCTGGTTTGTGATTTTCTTAAGGGTGGCGCTGATCCATGGCCTTTCAGCCCAGAATTAGGATTTTTGTGTTCTTAAATTCCACAATGATGTTCAGCTCTTTGCATCTGGAGCTGTGATGTCATAATGCTTAGATGTGTCACATTTTTCATCCAAGCCCTGACTTTCTTTGGTGTTACCTCTGTCCAGAGAGCTTCCCCTCATGCTGTGTCGGTGTGCTTGATCTTTCTTTTTTTTTTTTTTACTGTTTCCAAGTGCAGTTCTTTGCATTGTTTTCCTTGGTTTTCTTTTTATTGATTAGTGAGTGGTTTTTGGAACTTTTCTTCATTTTTATCAATTCTGATCATGACCTCCGGAGTGCTTCCAGCTCTTAACTGCTGGGCAGCCTTTCAGGTTTTATAAAAGTACTTTCTCTTTCATCGTTTGGGCCATTAATGAAAAAGATGAATAGCAGCAGACCTGGACTGAGCTCCAAGGGCCCATACCTGAGGTTTTCTCCTGTTGTGACAAGGAAACAATTGATAGCTACCCCTAAAGCACACATGGGGGGAGTTGCTTTGTTGTGTTTGTTTGGTTTTTTTCTTACTTGTTAATTAGCACTGTGCCTTGTTAAGGTGAGCTTACTTGGTCTGAGTCCCCTGGTGATGGACTGAGTGAAAAGGCTGCTTTAACCCCGTTGTGCTGGTGGGAGGTGTGAAAGGCAGATCTCTGTGGAGGGGGATTGGTGCCCCGTTTCTGAAGACTCCAGTGATTTCCAAGAGCTTTCATGAGCCTCATTTAGGTGGAGCTTCTCACTGGCACTCCTTAGGACTAGCATTGCTCAGCAGCAATCCTCTGGCTGCTCAGCCCTGCTTTCCACCCAGAGCTCCCCAGGTGCCTCTGCTTTGCTTGTGGAGGGGTATACATGGGGGGCAATTCACATCTAGTGTTCAGCTCCCCTTTGTTTCTCTGTTGGTCTGTTCTCTGAGAGTTAGGCTCGTCTGTATGTGACTAAGGTAGTAAAAATATGTTTTTCTCCTCAAGCAATTTGAAGTTCCTTGTGTGGTTGCTCTGTTCTGGGGGGAAAAAAATTAACTTGCTCATTTTTATCTCCAGATAGTGTGTCACTGTGGGAGCCCTTGCAAGATACCTCATTCCACCAGGGCTCTGCTGGTCATCTTGGCGTGAACTAAGCTTAAGGAAGCGGAGCTGCTTTAACTGAAGTACGCTTAACTGGAGAAAACATCACTGTCCAAGGAGGACCAGCTTGAACTGCCTCTGGGTTCTGTAAGTACTGAGCTGCTGTGGTCAGCTCTTTGAATTTTAAGAGGTTGGTCCTTTTCTGAAGTGTACTTCCAGCCACTATGCTGTCTTTCTTTGCACATTGGTGTAACTGTAGGGTGGAATTTGGGCCTCACTGATTTCAGGGAGAACACAGGGTCCCTCTGTGCTTTTCACCTCTTCCCCTTCTCAAGGCTGGTGACTTGAGGTACTGGCTACAACTGCTCACTTGGACTGTGTTTCAAGGATATTGTCAACGAAATGGGGAAGCTGGGCCCTGTTTGTTCTCCTTTGTTGGTCCCTGGCTGCTAGTGGATGCTGTAACCACATTTCAGTTCCAGGGGAGAAAAGATGGCCTCCTTAAAGCATTCCTGTTGGATTCTTCCTTACTTTTCTCTGGGGGGGCTGTGTGCCATAGTTAAATACCGGTAGAAATGTGATGTTCCAGTCTGGATTAGAGCTGAATCTTGCTGCTGGATAAATTGCATCCTGAGCCCAGTTTGCAAAGCCCTTTGGGCTTCGTGGGATGCAAGAAGCTGTATTTCATTCTAGATGTGCGTTTGCTGATAATTCTATGGGATTTTCAGTGAGCAGGTTGTAGGAGTGCTGATTATACTGGTTCTCGGCACAGTCAGACTCTTTGCCCAGATAATTCAAAAGCTACTGCAGAGAGAAGAAAGATGGAAGGATGATTTAGAAACCTCTTGGTCACTGAAGTGGGTGGGAAGAAGATGTGTATGTTGATCTGAAGGAGGGCCACAAAGATNATTCTATGATTCTATGTGCCTTTAAGCATTTAAAGAAAAGGCAGAATTTTTGTAATGGATGCCTACTTTAAGCCCAAATAGTTTCTGTAATGAGAGTTTTTAAAGGTTTAACTGTTAATTTTAGAATTTTTATTTCAAGCATGCTTCCATAAAATTAACTTTTTCAACGTGGAATGCTTTAATGTTTTCCATGCTGGTGCTCATTTGCAAGAAATCTATGCACAATTATTTCTTATGTACCAGTTAAATCTATCAGCCAACAGATGTCAAGTGCAGCAAAAATACTATAATAATATTATGGTCTAATAATAGTTATAATGATTCTAATTACCTGGCGTGGCTTTTGAGAGAGGTGGACTCAGAAATTAGTGCAAGGGAGATGTTTAACCTTGAACTGCAGAAGCAGGGCACCTTCAGAGGCATCTGGGCTACACCGCCTTCTGGTCGGACACCCCATTCCCTTTATTTCCTCCAGCAAATTGGGAGTAGCAGTTTGGCCCCTATTAAATATTCAGACTTCATTCTTGGTATGTTCAGAGGTGGAGAAGAGCGAGATGGTGATGAGCATGTTTCTTGAAATACCTCTGAATGTGAAGCCTGGTCATTTTTAAGCTGGTGCTGCACTCCTGGTTTGGGCACACTCCTGCTGCCTGGTGACAGCGCACACAGATTGCTCTCACCCTGGGAAGGCAGCAGGAGGCTCAGCAATCTTCATCTTTTATGCAAGCCGGTTGTGCTGCTTTTAAGTGGCAAAACCTCCCTGAGACAGACTGGAAAACCTGCCTGAGTGCTGCTGGGCAGCTTTCACACTGTTGGCCAGTAGGAGAGCAGGGTGTGAGGGTGTGCAAGCAAACAGATGTGAGGTGTTGATCCTGATGGAGGCTGTGGTGTGGGAGGTGAGGAGGGCAGGCAGCCACCTTGCTGGTGCAAGGGTGCTGTGCTTGCTTTGCCTCTGACAATTTTCACCCTCACAGCTTTGTCAGAATCTTCTTCCCCAGTGCAAAAAGGGTGCTCTGTGTGCCAGCTCTGTTAACTCACACCCAATATCCCTCTGCCACCGTATTTTTCCGTAGGAAGGATGTTGGCCTGCATTTGCTGTATTATGGTGGTTTTTTCCCAACTTTGCTATGTGCTGTGTCGTGGGGTCGCAGTGCTCGTTGTTGTTGGCCCCGTATGGCAATGCATAATGCAGTGGCCCTTGCTGCAGCTATTCGTTTTGATTTTGTGACATGAAGTTGGTGAGGAGTCCCTGATTCACGGGGAAGGATCCTTTCTGCAGAGGAAACCCTGCCTAGGCTGGAAGTTGACAGCTTTCAATGATTATATGCCAGGCAGAACGTTTTTCCTCTAAATAATAGATTCACATGCTGATGAGAACTCAGCAGGACCTACGGGAATCGGGCTGTCAGTTGCTGGTCCCTGGCATGGGTAGCAGCTGTGAATCTTTTACCATTTTCCTGTAAAGTGGATTTGCAGGTGCCCTTGTGAGGTGGTCTTCCTCATGAAAGGCTTGCCTGCCAGCACTGATCATGCTCAGTGCATGCAGCCCACCTTTCTCCAGGGCTCATGCTGTCGAGACCTCTGCCACCTTCAGCCTTTTCTGTGGGGATGCTTGTCCTCTTGCTGGATTTGGTACCTCCATTGGTGCATCACCGTGGAGATGGGGCCCGAGGAGCTGCAGGGCACAGCCTCTTCTAGGCTCACAAGAAGGATGTGATAACGGGCTACACTTGTTTAGGGAAAATGATTTCTCAGAGTAAATAATTTGTCAGAGAACTCTTGGCGTGGCCCCAGATGCTATTAAGGAAAAGACAAATCTTGGATCTCTTCAAGCCTGAGCTGTAAGGCTCATGTAATATTCACTTGGTTTTTAACGTGCTGCTTTGCTTTGTTCAACATCAGGCATGGCTGCTGTGACTGATGCTGACTCACTGACCCGCCTGTGCTTTTACCTGCCCCGAGAAGCCAAAGCTCCCTTTGTTTTTCTCCTCCCTGTAAATATTTGCACGCTATTTCTCATCCTGCCATGAGAGCACCTTTCTGCATCCCTTTTCTCAGCCTGCTGGGAGTCTAGATTTTCTGGTTTGCTTGCAAACGTTCACTTCCTATGAGTGGTGTGGCTCTGGCCGGGTTTCCAAAGGATGCAGAAGGTGTGTAGGTAACATTGATCTTCCCTGCACATGGAGGAGTGCGGGTCCCTCCCTGGTGTGGCAGACTGTGCCAGTGCTTTCTAGACCCTGAAAGAGCTCATGCTAACATCCTTGGGAGTCTGGGAATGCTGCCCTTTCTGCTCACCTGGCAGTGGCACACTCTGTCTAGTTTCTGGTACATGGAGAACTGTCTCAACAAGGTCTGGAAGAACCTTCAGACACCTCTCTGCCTCGTTGCCTCCATGTCTCATTTCAGAGTTCATCTGTAAACATCTCTTTGCCCTTGCTAAACACTGTGTCTCTTAATTTCTCTCTGCAGGAGTATTATTTAATTTGTAAATGTTTTAGGACATTATTTGAAAAATACGATCTGAAGCTGTATTTCATTTACTGTAACGATCCACTAATGTGGGCATATTTCAAAGGCAGGCTAGGCAGTACTGTGGGGTTTAATTAAATTTTGTTTTTCAAGTAGGCATCAATAGACAGACAATAACAAATGGTGGACAATATGCATACAGAACAAAGTCACTCCATTTTCTTTTCCAAGACTCTGGAAGTGAAAAAGTATAGCCCTTAAAATGTACTTGGCCTGCTCACGGCTGCGGCTTTAGTGCAGTTACTCACTTTACAGGGAGTTTTTCCTTCTTACCCTGACTTAATTAATTTTCTTGATCTTTCTGTCCACAAAATAAACTGTTATGCTATGGAGGGTTTCCAAGAGGAGCCTTGGGTCATCTAAGTTTTGCTGCAAGCTCTGGGACTTAGTTTTGAATATCGTGTTGTTGCTTAATGCATTATGGCATGTAGAGATGGGCTCTCACGAGGGTTACAAAACTGAAGGGCTGAGTGTGAGGTTCTTGGTTCTTCAGTGGGAGTCACGT
This sequence comes from Thinocorus orbignyianus, assembly GCA_013400375.1. NCBI lineage: Eukaryota > Metazoa > Chordata > Aves > Ciconiiformes > Thinocoridae > Thinocorus > Thinocorus orbignyianus. The sequence goes on from VXBW01000914.1 coordinate 30,193, forward strand.
TGTCTCTGGTGGCCAGATGTGGCACATGCCAGCCCTGGCTCAGGGAGGTAAAAATGATGTTGCATCTGGCATCCGTTGTACCCAAATCAGGAATAAACAAGTGGCTCTTGAGTGTGTTTTGTTCCTTTTCTTCCAGCAAGTGTGGGGTAACTGAGGACAAAATGTATGTGAAGAAGCTTGGAAAGTCTATTCAACATCAGCAGGAGGCTGTTGGAAATCGCAGAATCATCATGGTTGGAAAGGACCTCTGAGATCACTGAGTCCAGCAATACACAACCCCCCCTACATCTCGGCCACTAGAGCATGCCCTCAGGTGCCACATCTACATATTTCTTAAATACCTCCAGGGATGGTGGCTCCACCACCTCCCTGGGCAGGCTGTTCCAGTGCCTGACCACCCTCTCAGTGAAGTCATTCTTCCTAATATCCAGTCTAAACCTCCCCTGCTGCAACTTCAGACCATTTCCTCTAGTCCTGTCATTATTCACTAGGGAGAAGAGGCCACCACCCACCTCTACACCCTCCTTTCAGGTAGCTGTAGAGGGCAAGGAGGTCTTCCCTCAACCTCCTCCAAACTAAACATGCCCAGTTCCCTCAGCCTCTCCTTGTATGACTTGTTCTCCAGACCCCTCACCAGCTTGGTGGCTCTCCTCTGGACACACTCCAGAACCTCAGTGTCCTTCTTTCAGTGATGGGCCCAGAGCTGAACACAGCCCTCGAGGGGAGGCCTCACCGGTGCCCAGGACAGAGGCACCATCACTTCCCTCCTCCTGCTGGCCACGCTGTTCCTGATCCAGACCAGAATGCTCTTGGCCTTTTAGGCCACCTGGGCACACTGCTGGCTCATGTTCAGCTGGCTGCCCACCAAGCACCCCCAGGTCCTTTTCAGCTGGGCAGCTCCAGCCACCCTTCCCCACGCCTGTAGCATTGCCTGGGATTGTTGTGACTGAAATGCAGGATCCAGCACTTGGCCTTATTGAACCTCATACAATTGACCTTGGCCTATCAATCCAGCCTGTCCAAGTCTCTCTGTAGAACCTTCCTAATGGTGCTCAGAAGTGTGACGCTTTTGTAAGTTTTCCAGGGGTAAAGAAATTCGTCGGTGGTGATGTAAATGGCCTCCTTAGTTTGGGTTTATGCAGAGCATGGCTTGAGGAGCAGAGGGGGATTGCTGGAGCATTGTTGAGTTCTGCCTGGTTTCTGGTGGCTCGTGTGGGTTTTGTTCTCTTGGTGTTTGGGAAATTTTCCATTGTTTAGAAACATAACCAGAATTTGCAGGGGAAGGTGGTGTGAGTGCCCTGGACTCCTGCAGCACTACAGGCCTTTGATTTCTCTCTGAAATCTCTTCAAGTTGGAGAGCTGAAAAAAAGGTAAATTTTTCATAAGAGGACACCCACCCCCCTTCCCCTGATCCTCCATTCAGAGAGTTCAAGCTGTGCACTGGATTGATGCCTAAAGCTTTGCCTGCAAAGGGATGCTGGGCCATTCCAATGGATCCCAGCCATCCCAGTGGGGTGTCTGAGGGGGAGGGCTGGCCGTGATAGGTGTTCAAAGGGCTTGTTGGGCACTGTCCAGAGGGCTTGTTGGGTGGAAATTGGAGCGTGTAAAGCCTGGGAGAGGCTGTGGGAACCTGGCTCTTAACTTGCATCTCTGCAGCTGTAAGTGCCTGAAAAGCATCGCTGTAAATGACAGACGTGTGTCTGCTAACCTCCTCCTCCTCCACGGGATCGCGGTTTAACACTTCCTGCATTGCAGGAACAGCCTGTGTTTTGCTCCGTGCTGGAAAACGGTGCCGTGAATACTTTACAGCTCTCCTGGTGCACATACTGCCTGGTGGGGGTTTCTGCTCTGGATGAGATGCTCATGGGAAACAACAATCCTGTCTAAGTAAGGCTGGCAAGACGGTGTCCTGTGCTTGATGCCAGTCCCTGTGGCTGGAGAGGAGTCCTGGTGCTGATAAAGTGATGTCTAAATATAACTTGTCATGAAGCATCAGATGATCTTCAAATAAATTCTGGAATCACCCCCCCTGCAGCTGAGGGTTGTGCTGGTATTACCAATACCAAGGGGAATGCCCTGTGCGTGCTGCCTTGTTCTTCCCTTGTTCCTTGCTTTAGGCTACCAGGTTTTCACTTTTCTCACTTCTATTTGTTGATCTGTGGTGTCACTTGAGGCTTTGTTGCTGGGTGTTGAGGCAGGCAGTTGCTTTTTGTGACTTGAGGCTGTTCTGGTCTCAAGAACTCAGAACTCTTCTGCTGTTCTGCTGCTTCCTTTGGATCTTCTGCTTTTCTCCTGTTTGCTCTCACCTTGCAATATACGAACCTCCTTGGGCTGGTCAAACTTCCCATTCAAGAACCTTGGACCTCTTGCAAACAAATTTTTCTGGGGCCAGTGTTAATCTTCCATGGAAGGAGCAGTTTTCCCAGCTGTGGTGGCACTCAGGTGGCTGAATCCAGATGATGGCACACTGCCATCTGGAACAGTGACTGAACCCTGTGCTGAGGAATTTGTCCTCTGTGCAGATCAGTAGGCATTTGAGTCTGGTCGTTGCAGGAGAAGGTGAGCAATTTGGATTCCCAGGCATGATTACAGAGAAATAACAGAGAAAGAATGATGTGCCCCGCAGCAGAACCAGCGCTGGGGAGCCCAGGGCCTGTGCTTTGGTGGTTCTTGCAGGACCACGCAGCAAGTGGGGGACCCACGAGGGGCCTCGACACAACATCTGTGATAATGTGAGCTTGGGGTATGGGAAGCTGTGATAGTACTTGGGAGTAAACAAACCCCCAGACTCTAGGACTATTTAAAAGGAAAAAAAAGTAGTCTGTAATTCAACTTTTGGGGAATTCACTTCTAGAGAGAAAGCGTGAGGCTGGCTGGGAGAGGAGGAGCATTTGCTCAGACAGAGGATAATCCATCGCAGCGTGTTCCCGCGCCGAGGCTCTTTGTCAAACATTAGCCTTCTTAATGCCTCCCTAGGATGAGCGATACGCTGCGCCGCTGGATGAGGGACGTGAAGTTTCTTGACTATGAGGAGCTTCAGCCCGGAGTGATAATTTAAACACCAAATTCTCTTTAATAATGGATATTGTTGATGGCTGCCGCGTTTGGGTGTGCTGCACAGGAACAGATTGCGTTGTACTGATGTGTTTTAAAAATGAAAAGTGTGCTGGTCTTCGTAAGCACTTGGATCTGACACCAGCCAGCTAGGTTTCTTGGATTTCTCCTTTGGAGTTTGGCAGCCGTCTGCTTCAGGGAGTACAGTGGTCTCAGAAGAGTTTATTTGATCTGACACATGACAAATTGTTTCTGCTGGCGGGTACTTCAGGCACAGTCTGTTCACTGGCAGCCGTGGCTTTACGGGCACGGGGGAAGTTGGGGAAGGCAAACCTGCCCTCTTCCTCCTCCTCTTAGAAGGAGGGAGTGTTGCTTTAGCCCACCCCCCATTCCAACCTCCTTTTTACCGGTTGTTAAATTGTACTATTTGCAGAGATTATTAATGTTGCTTATGTGCTTGGTGTTCCTGCAGATGCTCTCTGTGTTTGTAGTTGCTCGTTGGTGTGCAGGGCAGACAAGCGTTTCTGGAACCAGACCCAGTTACCATTAAAGACACTTTATTAAGTTGCTTTTTTCAGGCCACCCTTTTAGCTCTGTGATGAGGACTGGAATATTACATTCCTCAGCAGAATAAGAAGTACATGTCCCCTGTGAGATAATACATTTGTATCTGTAAATACATTTTATCTGTTCCATTACCTGCAGTTTCGAGAATATGTCCCCTAAGCATTTTAATCTTGTTTTCCAGAGTTGTCTCAGGGTGAGGCATCGCTCCTGTTTGCAACTTTGGGAATAATTACTGTATTCATTAATTTCTTCTCTTTCCTGCTGTCCATCTATTATTGCTTCTGACAGAAAAAAAAAACCCTCTCTGTAAATCTCCACCAAAATGAGACTGACTGCTTGAGTAGAAGGAGAGTTCTGTGCGACAGAAATGTGTTTGTGAGCGAGCATGGTGTGCGTGGACAGCCCCACCGGAGTGTGCCAGCCCCCTCCAGTGCCGACTGGAAGCACTTAGCCACACGGAGCCCACCAGATGCCCAAGCTGGCTCCTTACCCCGTGACTGAAGAGGAAAGCGCCGCAGGCAGCTGTTCTGGGCAGTAGTGACACACCTGGAGCACTGTGCTGAGGCAGGAGGGGCTGAAGGTCAGGTCTGCTCAGCCACCCGAGTGGTGCTTTGCCTCCTGAAGTGCTTTGCCTGCAGTGCCTGGCTGCTGTTATGAAATAAAAATTAGACAGGACAATAAGGGGAGCAGTTCATCAGCTGGTCCTCCTTTATCCAGCAACTAAAAGCTACTTCAGAGATATTTTTTCTGTGGAAGTGCTGTTCGCTTTGGTCCTTTTTTGCTCTTTAAGTACAGACTGAAAGAGCTGGAGACTGGAGGCCACTGTAATTATTATTTCTTCCTGAATAACAATAAATATGCTGTTTAATGCATAAATGACAGGGTCCTTGCCTCAGAAAAAGAATACGTGGCCTGACCCTCATACTGCAAACTCTTCTACATGCGAGTGACCATCTCCCTGCCCAGTTCTGGGTGCACTGGGATGTCTCACTCCCTGGACTGGGGTCAGTGCCAAAACTTGTCTCGATTTCTGACATCTGCAGTTGGTGGAAGTCACTGTGATTGAAACAGCCTTGAGTTCTGTGGCACCTTTATTTAAATGGTAGCTGATACAGAAGCTCTCTGGAATAGTGTGTCCATCCCATGCTAAAATCTGCTTGCAGGAGGGAACAGCTGAAGCCTGTGGTCTTTATGGGAGAAGCCCCTTCCATGGAAATGGGGCCTGGCAGTCCTGGGATGGACTTTCAGTCTTCCTCCCTTACGTGGCAAGATGAGGCTGTGGCACCACCAAGATGTAGGGAAAACTGAAAATCACTCCTCTGGCTGCTGCTTCTCACTTCTTGGGTGTGTTTTGTGGCGTTTGCAGAGGCAGCAGATGCAGCAACAGACAGGACTGCCAAAGAAAGAACCCTTCGTGGACTGATGCTGCTCGGCTATGGAGATAGGGTGATCCATGAAATGGCCTTTTAAAGTGGCTCTCGGTCCAAGCTCAAGATGAGAAAGAGTGGACCTTTTCTTGGACTGAAGGGTGCTGAGGTTACGAACCCAGTTGTCATCTCATGCAAAAGAAGATCACAGCAGAAAACCACTCGCTTCTGATCACATCTCTGTTTTCCTCCTTCCTCAGACTAGGGTTTGGGCTACTGGGGCTGAGGGGCAGCAGGACAGAGCTGAGGTACTGCTCCTGTTTGAACCCCACAGCTCTGAAGAGCAGTGGGCACGGTGCTGGAGCTCAGGAAGGACCTGTGGGCTGGGAGCAGTCCTGCTTGAAAGGTTTACTGCTTCTCTGGGTCACTCTCTGTGGCCCTTTGCTGTGCACACTTACAAGGTCCAGACTTGCAGTTCAAGCATCTGTTGTGAAGTGGTTGCTTGAGCTTTCCCTGCAGAGGAGCCATGCGAACCTTGCAGCCTTCAGCTGCAGTGACTGGTGTGACTGACAGCACACGTAGGGTCCTGTGGTGGCCAAGACGTTTGCAGAAATGCTGTTTCAAAACCTCTGCTGGGATTCATGAGACATACAGAGGCAGGTTCCCTGATTTGTCACCGTGTCATAAGGATTTAAGGTTGAGGAGCTCTTTGAAGCACCAATATAGCCTGCTCTGCAGTGACAAGGTGGAGATGAGCGCCAGCATGACTTTCCTTCCCCAAGGAAAACGCTCTTTTGCACAGATCACAAGCTGTGGCTCTGCTGCTGTTTGAAGAGACCAGACACATCGCAGAGACGGGTGCTCTGTGCAACATCAAAGTCTGCCCATCTGAAGCCGAGATGCTCAGGAACTCCAGCTCAGCATCCTTCGTGTCTAGGCAGCAAAAGGAAAGAAGGTCTCTGAACTGAGAGTCGCTTTGGGGATCAAAGCTCTGCTTAGCAGAGGCAGATGAGGCAAAAGGCAGGATGACAGCAGGCAGGTCACAGCCCAGGTAGGGGATCTGGGCTGTCTGTTAACGGCAGTCAGGCCTCCAGAGGGGTCTGTGAAACCTTGGGCCAGGACTTGGGCCTGCATCGACCCCTGAGGAAGCAGACATGGAATGTCCAGTGCCTGCGCTTGGCCAGAGTGATTCTGCAACACCTGAGGGACTGTTTAATTAAGAGCATGCTGTGCTGTCACATTTCAGACTGATTTTTCCATACCTGGCTACAAGTAGTATCTAAAATAGCTCCATCTGACAAGAGAAGAGAGAATTTTTCAGTTGTAGACTCTTTGCATTTTATGGTGCTCTGTGTGCAGGTGGTTCTTCTTCCTTCTTCCCCGATTTTTATTAAGCTTAAAATAGTGCCCAAGGACCAATGAAGACTGGAGCATCTTGATCCTCGATGTGGTGTTAGCACGCGTCACTCTGTAACCACCTCACAAGCAGAAAGGTAAAAAAAACCCTTCCCCAAAGTAGAGGTGGCAGATGATGAGGAACAAGAGGGGAAGGAATTATGTTCTCTTTCAGCATCCCGTGTCTGTGCATCTACTTCTGCATTTGCAGCCCTTGGATCTCTCTGCTATTTTAAATTTCCTTGAGGAAAAAAGCCTGCTGAATGAAAGCTGCCTGCTGCTGGCTGGCTCTTCTGCTTTGGTTTTGGATGGGGGAGACTGTTGTGCTTGGGGAGCATTAGAGCTTTTTAATCTTGGTGAGAGATGCCTGGATAGAGGAATAGGAATCATAGTGGGAGTCACTTCTAGATGATTGTCCTGGTAGTCCCTCTGTTCTCTCTCTTCAGACTCGTTACTATCCCAGAGCTTTTTTAATTGCTTATGAAAGGCATCCTCTGAGGCCACTTTAAAAGTACTAAAGCAGTGGAAAAAATAAGCAAACTTGAATAATGCCTTTCATCCAAGCATGTGGAGATATTTCCGCAGACTGTAGTGGCAGGAGCCCTGTGATTCCCTAAGTCTATATTAGGAGCAGAGCAACTGAGCCCCGACGGAGGGAACAACTTCCATAGATTTATATGGAGAGTTGGGGCAAGGGCAGGAGAAGTCCCAAGGGAACCTGCTTGGCAGTGGGTTGTGTTCATCCCCAGAGAGTTCCTTATATTTCATAGAATCACAGAATGGTTTGAGTTGGAAGGGATCTTAAAGATCATAGAGTTTCAACCCCATGCCGTGGGCAGGGATACCTCCCACCACACCAGGTTGCTCCAAGCCCCATCCAGCCTGGCCTTGAACACTCCCAGGGATGGGGCAGCCACAGCTTCTCTGGGCTGCCTGTTCCAGTGCCTCACCATCCTCACAGCATGGAATTTCTTCCTGAGATCTAATCTCAATCTCCCCTCTTCCAATTTAAAACCATTCCTCCTTGTCCTATCACTACCCTTCCTGACCAAGAGTTCCTCTCCAGCTCTCTTGGAGCTCCCTTCAGATACTGGAAGGCTGTTTCTTCAAGAAAGGTTTGAGATTGTCTTCTTTGGGCTTTATTCTGGGTTTTGGTGCTGGTGGCCAACCTGGCAGCTCATGGGAAGCTGATCCATGAGGTGGATCCCAGTGGCTTTTCAACTGGGAACTTACCACAAAACTGGAAGCGTGAGGGAGCCCGGTTTGCTTGCAGGGGAGGTCCTGAGCTGGGCATCCTGCCAGACATCCGTGCAATTAATCCCACGGTTTGCGATGCCACATTGATCCATAGCCAGAGCACGCGGCGAGTGAGCCACACGTTTGCTGCCCGTGTGCCATGCTGCTCCCTGCTGTGACCTGTACCCGGGGGACGTCACGCTGAGTAAGAGCTGTCACCACCAAGAGAGGTGAAGAAATCCATCTTTCATAAGATTCACAGTTCACCGTTTCTGGCAAATCGACGGGGCTGCTGGAGCAGCCTGGCACTTGCCTGCTGTCGAGGCACCTCCACAGCCGGTGCTTCATGGGGCTGCAGCAGCTGGTGCCCTCGGCTTGGGAGAGGTGGCAATCCCAACGGGAAAGCTCCAGGATGAGCTGGAGCTGATAGCGAGGGTCTTGGTGGGGACAAGCTGAGATATGGATGCAGGGGAAAGATGTTAGTAACGGTGGAAGCAGCGCCACCATGGGAGTCCCATGTCCAGTACCCTGGTGTTGGATTTCTGTATTACTGAGCCTGAATTTTGCATGTTTTTTTAACCTCTTAATTGAGTCCTTTTATAGGGAGGCTGGCACCTGACAGGGGAAGGAGGTTGTTATTTGGTGTGAGAGCCATGAGTGAACAGCAGGAACCTGGAAAACACAAAAAGCTGTGTTTCCAGAGTGGCTGGGAGTTTGCCAGTTAAATCTTTGGCTCTTTGTGGGCCCAAATGCAGCAGGACATCACTGTGCCCAGGCTAGTGCAGTGTGTGCTTTCTTTCCTGTTAGACTCTTCAATCTGGGGAAGGCAGAAGGGGTAAAAAAATACACTGATGGAAATGATAGATACATGTAGGGGGAAAATATCACTCATGCTGTGCATGGGAAATTGCAGCAAGGAGTAGGAGAAGGGAACAGGTATGGGGAGGAGGGAGAGGTGTTTTCAGCTGGGAATGCAGTGAGGGAGGCAAGAGGTTGCCCAGAGAAGCTGTGGCTGCCCCATCTCTGGAGGAGTTCGAGGCCAGGTTGGATGGGGCTTGGAGCAACGTGGTGTGTTGGGAGGTGTCCCTGCCCATGGCAGGGGGTGGGACTGGATGGGCTTTAAGATCCTTTCCAACTAGAACCATTCCATGATTGTAAGAGTTGTTTTGCGTGGTTGAGGTCAGGCAGCGCAGCACCTTTCGGAAAGGTGTTTGTCCTGCATGTCCCTCTGCATCTCTTATCTCCAGGTAAGTCCTAAATTAGTGCAAATAAGCCCCTACACTCTGGTACAGACTTGAATGTGTTCGTTAGCTCCAAAGCTCTGTAGAGCAAGGGTGTTGTGTCTGTGTAACAGGCAGTCGTGGAGCCCTGTGAGAGCAGCTGTTGGAAATTCAGATGGATTCATTATTTATACATAATAAATGTTAAATTCAGTCCTCTGATCTCTGAGGCACAGTCTGGTTTTGTGCACTCCATCCTGAGCGGAGCAGAAGATCCTGGAGCTGGGGCTCTCTGATGTGGGGGGTCCAAGAAACACTGGAGACTCATCACTGGAGACTCACCGGCTGCAGCCCCCGGTGTCGGGGCACTTGCTGAGCTGTGGTGGAGAGTGTCCCCCTCTGCCATCGCCCCTAATGAGCAGTCAGAGAGGACGGTGGCAGCCTTGCTCAGACTTCAAACAGCCAAAGTATAAAGCTGTGCTCCCACCCTCTGGAGAGCAACATTTTCTGTGAACACTGGTTTCTGAAGGAATTCATTAAGTCAGTTTAATTGATCGACTAAATGATGCTTAATGTTGAACTGCACAAAGTTATTTGGATAAACAAGAGGTTTGGAGTTGCTGTGGTCAGGCAGAAGGGGCAGTGCCAACTTTATCCATAAATACCCTACAACAACCCCTTTCTCTGCCCCTGTGTGGAGCTGCAGCAGGTGGCAGCAAAGCCCCCGGGTGCCAAAGGCCGCCCTCACCGTTCCTGGGTGCTGCTGTGCCATCTCCTGTCTCTGGGAACATCTGAGCTCTGCTCTTGCTTGTGTTGGCACTCAGCAGCACTTGTAGAAAAGACCAAAGTTAGGTGGTATTGTAGCCGAGATGCCTTTAGAGGGGCTGGTGTTAACTGATAGCGAAGCAGGTAGCCTGTAGGTGTTATTAATAGTTGCTATTTGATAGTGGCAGTTATAAAAATTGCACGATGCCAGGCTCTGTAAGCACATGTTTCTGCCGTGGTTATCCTTCTCCTGCCTCCCCCTCTCCACTGCCATGTGTCAAAATTTCTCCTTGTGCACTGGTCCCACTTTGTGGAGCAGGACCTGCTGCTTGGTGGCAGGCTGTCTAGCCAGCAGAACTCAAGCCACGAGTTATTCCTGTAAACCTAAAAGCATGGCTTCCTCGCTTGTGTGGGTTCTCTGTAGGCAGCCAAATACGGGGAGGTGTTTCCACAACTTTTCCCTTGTGTAGAAGTGTTTTTAACACGCCGGAGCAGAGTCGGGGTAGGAGTAAATGATGAGGAGCAATCAAGAAGAATAAACGTTTTTTTAAGCAATTTTATAAGTAGTGTTAACAGGATGGTCTGTATTGCAGCTGCACCCTCCCCACTGACATTTTGGTAGAAAAGCTGTTTGTGAGCAAGTGGTGCTCATTCTCCTGGCTTTCACCTGTGCCTGTGGACCTTTGTGTCCAGGTGAAACCCTCTGGCAGGAGCTGAGCAGCTCTCAGAGCAGTGGGCTCCTGCGTGGAGCTGGGGACACTGGCTGGAGTCATGAGCATGCTTTCCCCACGGCAGGGTGCCAGGAGGAGTAGAGCTGCTGGGAGCGGAGCTGCTGAGAGCATCCCGATGCCAGAAAGGGGATGCAACATCAGACTTCGAATTGTGCCAGCCCAGTGTGGTTGGTCCCTTCTCAAAGAAGTCTGTGCTTGCTCGTTTTGTCCTGAGAGAATTGAGGATAAACAAATTGGGGCACTATCAGGAGCATTGTGTGGGTCCCTGAAGGAAGCTCCTAATTATGTTTGGTTTTGCCATCCAGGGCTCTTCTGCTTTGCATAATGTGACAGATAGGTTCATTATTATTATTATTTTATTCTGGTTTTATTATTAATTCTTATTCAGATCTAGTTCTTTGATCAGTCAATTGTATTCAGGTCTCTTCCAGCATCTTTGTAGCTTTAATATTGGCTTTAATGAAGAGGAAAATTCATTCCTGTCTCCTTTTGGAAATACCACTGATCAGGACCCATCAGTGGCAGGAGGGAGCTCAAACACACAGAGCAGGAGGTCCCTGGTGCTTCCCAGGCCCCCATTGATCAACCATGCAGCTCACCTGGGCACTGCACCCAGGCCAAGTGCAATTAATTGCTAGACCTTGTCTCAGGGAAGAAAAAGCATGAAAAGTAGATGAAGATGGCTTTTAAGGGGGTAAAAGTGGTACCAGAGACTCTCAAGTCCTGTTCCTAGGGAAGGCAGTGAGAGAATGCTCGTGTTGTACTAGGTTTGGTAGCTCATTGTGGTTCTTTCAGTGTCTTGCTGTCAGCTTGCATCTTCCTCCTGGATCCTCCACATTAAAACGTGCTGCAGGTAACCATCTCCAGGTAAGCATGACCTGTGTGTTCTCTTAGGAGAGCTGTTGGGTTTTTAATATGAGCAAGTTGTCTTCTCGTGGCTTCCGTTTCCAGAGGAAGTCCAAGAAATTTCATGCCAGAAGCCACGGTTCAATGTCCATGTACTGTCAGGGCAGGGAGAGCTGAGGCAGGTTTTCAGGACTGAGGCCTGTTAAGCAGACCTGTGGTCATCTGGCCCTGTGTCCACCATGAGTATTTCCTGGCTTCTCATAGCTTGGTTTGGATGTAACAGGAGCCTTTGTGCTTCTGTGCCTCTGGGAAGAAGAGAGGATGAGAGGATACTTTCAGGTTGGTCCTGCTCATCTGTTTGAAGCATGAATGCAGTGAACAGGGAAGGGCAGAGTGTCCTGTGGTCCCCTCATAATCCTTTGTTTGTTCAACAGCTGTTTGCTCTCTTACACAGAAGCTGAATTTCAGATTAAGGGACTAGGAGAAGGGGCTGTATCTGTGCAGTTGTTGTCAGGACTGCCAGCCATGGGACATTCCCAAGGCATCTGGATGACATTGCTCTGCTCTTCAGAGGAAGAAAATTTCAGGTCAGGTCAGCTAAATTTTCTTCTCTTTCTGTGTTGCACCTCACATCACTTAGCACGTCGTCCTGGTTTCGGCCATAGATGCCGGTGTCGTTAAAATGACATTGTGTTGGAATGGGGATCTTGACTGGACACTGATTGCCCGTGTCCTGAGTGCAGCTCTTCAATCAGCCATCCCAAGTTACACATCTGTCTTTAGAACAGTTTCCTTAACTGCTGTTGCCCATCAAACTTTGGTTTCAGCCTGAGAGGCTCCGAGTACTCAGGGGTCTTGGTGCTGCGGGTTCAGCTGAAAGGTGCTGGGGCTGTGTTCCTCGATGTTTTTCATTGTTTGATTGTTCTCCAGCGCTGTTCTACACTCAGGGAGGGTAGCTCTGTGAATCATTTGTGCTCGTAGACATACAATGTGCTGTTGGTCTGAGGAGCACATACAATGTGCTTCAGTCTGAGGAAGAGGAGACTGAGGGGAGACCTTATTGCTCTCTACAACTACCTGAAAGGAGGCTGTAGAGAGGCGGGGGTTGGTCTCTTCTCCCAAGTTGCAGATGATANCCTTAACACCAACTGTCTTGACAAAGGGTGGCTGGACAGACAGCTGGCCTGAACTGGTAAATTTGCAGAATAATTTGTAAGAATTACAATTCCCGTACTGCTCCCTTGATCTCTGGATGAGGGCAAGGATTGCCATATTGTTACTGCTTCCAGCTGGCCATAAAACCATAGCCTGGTGATGGTGCTGGGGGAGCTCCCTGGGATGTCTGTGTGCTCTCCTGATCGGAATTCAGATGAGGTTTCAGCTGGATTTCTTGGAGTGGCACAGCACACGCGGTGTGGGCTTTGAGTTAGGACATGAAAGAGTGGCGCGCTCCCAGCAGCCGAAGGCATTAATGAAATGTGTTCCTCTTACTGACTGCCTTTGAACTGTCACCTGTGACTACGGCAGCTGCATTCGCAGGGCTCTGCAGCACTTACTGATGCGCAGCTGGGAAAATCAGTAAAAATGTCCCTGCTAATAGAGAACATAATGGCAACACTATGGTTTCTGCAGCCGCCAGTGCAGACAGGGTTTGCTGGAGCCACGGAGCAGAACCTCGGCACTGAAGGTGGGAACAGAAGATGGGAGGACCACTAGGAAGAACGGAGGGTTAGAATTATGGAATGGTTGGAGTTGGAAGGGACCTTAAAGATCATTGAGTTCCAACCCCCCTGCCCTGGGCAGGGACACCTCCCACCACACCAGGTTGCTCCAAGCCCCATCCAGCCTGGCCTTGAACCCCTCCAGGGATGGGGCAGCCACAGCTTCTCTGGGCAACCTGTTCCAGTGCCTCACCACCCCCACAGAAAATAATTTCTTCTTAAGATCTAATCTGAATCTCCCCTCTTCTAATTTAAAACCTTTCCCCCTTTTCCTATCACTCTACTCCCTGACAAAGAGTCCCTTTCCAGCTCTCAGGTTCTTTGGATCTGACTCTTTGCTCTTTCCCTAGGACCTGATTGTCTTTGAAAGAGGATTATTGTTAAGAAAACCCCACTCTGCTTTGCACGAGGGGAATTTGTGGTCCTTCTGTAGCAGTTCTGATGCTGACAGCTGACAGTACATGGTGCTGCTGGATCCCAAAATGATGTCCTTAAATCAGAGCAAATGCTGCCCATCCAGGTGGGGTCACGATTACCCCTCTTTCTGCTTTGCAACCTGCCAGGTTCGTTCCTAAAAATGCCTTGTTTCCACCTAAGATTCGGTTTGGAAGTCCTCTCACACCTTCTGCGTGTGTCTGTCTTGTAACGAGATGTCAGCCTGCGCAGGCTTCTCTCCAGGAGCTTCAAACCCCCATGTTTCACATGTTAGCTCCTCCTGCCTACCTGGGACCTAAGCAAACTGCTAATTGTTGTGCAGATGTCATCTTCCAGGCAGGCATGAGGTTGTAGGCTTGAAAGAGGCTGTGCTGTCGTTTGCTACCAGCCTTCTCGGTACACGTGAGCTCTATTTTTGTGGGAGTGCAGGTTTTCTTTCAGCCGCTGCTTTGTTGAATTTCTTTTTCTTCTTTTTCTCTTTATTTCTAGGCTTGCAGGTAAAGTTTTAGGGCCACATCTATTTTTCATTATCCCAGTTTTGCCACTAGTTTTATAACTTAAAAAAAAAACAACACTGAAAAACCTGTTTCCTATATAATAAGCAGCAGTTTGTTCTGAAATGAGTTGAAGGGGTAACTGTGTGGCGTGGTTGGTCTGAGATTGAGGTCCTGACTGTACCATTGATGAGAAGGGCATGTAGATCTTCCAGGAGCCCCTGAATATTCTGCTCTGGGTTTCCCAGCTTGGGACCCTGGGTGTTGGTTGTAGCCCAGTAGCCATGCCCCAAGTGAAAGGTGGAGGCTTTGGCCACAGGTCTTTGCCCGTCTTCTGAAAATGGAGAACTTTTCTTCTGGTCATAGTTTAGGTTTGTGGGTCCTTGAGGTGGTTCTCTGTCCCTCTAGAGAGGAGGAGACATCAGAAGAGGATGTCTAGCATCAGGTCAGATGCGCACGGTGATACTTCCTTGCACGGTGTGAATTAAGAAGAGGAACTCACTGCTGAGGGGTGCTGTGGGTGTCAGAAGTCCAGGTCTGTTCCAAAAGCAATTAATGGCAAAACCAAAAATCCAATTGGTCTGGATTTGAGCTCAAAGATAGAAGCTACTGTTCAGGAAGAAACCTGGGTCAGGAGTTTTGGGAAGCTGAAGTGCATGTCTACACCTGACCAGTGTGATTTGGTGCTTTGCCTTTTATTTTCTGGTTTTGGCTAAAGCAAAAGCCAAGCACAAAGAGGAAGAAGAATCATAACGGGGTGGGGAGACTAAATAGCAGTAAGGGGGTGGAAGGAGAGGAGTCTGCTCCTTCCATCTCCCTGAAGTCTTTAGGGGGCAGATGTCCTTTGGTGGCTGGAGCCCGTGACTGTATCTTCTGCTTTGTGGAACAGAGGATGGTTGCTTCAAGGAAGGAAAAAAACCTGCAACATAATGTGCCATCCTGATGGACAGCAGGGACAGAAAGATATTTAGGACTGCACGTATGGGAGGAAATTCTTTAAAACCTGGATGGGAGTAGGAGCAGACTTGATGGAGAAATGAGTAATGACGGAGTGTTTGAACGGAACTAATCAGTTCCATCTTCTTTCAAAAGACCTCATTTGGTTTAATTTAGCAGTGTGTAAATTTAGACCCAATCAAAGGAAATACTTCTCCAGCCTGTGTGCTGGCAGGGTGTGCCATTCCCTACCCCGGCAGCGGTGGTAGGTGGATTTCAAGCCTCGTGCTGCAAAGCAGTGGGGACAACGTGTGTGCGGTGGGGATATGAGCTCCATACCAAGGAGACTGACAGCCACAAGAGCAGGACCCTGCTTTTTTCCCCCTTCTCTGGATCATTTGGTGATCTGTGGTCAGTCAGGGTGACCCTTTGCCACGGGAGTGCTCCATGGTCTGGCAGTGTGGGCTCACCATCCGGAGGAGCCGGCACTCTGAGCAGCAAGGGAGAGCCTTGCACTGCTGTAGGAACCACTAAGTAAACTTCGTTCACCTCTGCAAAATGTTGTTTTCCTTAAGCAAAGCCTACATACAGGTTTAGATGAACCCTTGATCCTCTGGTGGCTGGTAGTTTTGTTTAATTTGAATTAATGCAGCTACTTCTGTGCTTAAAATGAGGCCCATGCATAAAAGGCCTTTGCGGGATTGCACTGATTTTTAGCTTTCCATCTTGTCATCCATGGCACTAACACAGTGATTTTGAACAAGATTTACATGTCTCTTCCTATTTTCCAGTTGACACATAAGCCTCTGTGGGGTCAGCATAAGGTACTTTGTTGTTACTTGTAATAAACTCCATTCACAGTTTAAAATTGACACCCCTTGAGATCAGCTGCCCACTCTGAGATCTGTGTGCTAACACCTGGGGCTGTTCCCTGTCCTGTGGTGTCACGCCCCTGAACCCGTGCTGCATAGCAGAATGTTGCTTAAAGGATGCTGAATCCTGTGAAAACGTGGACTGAAACGTTGTTGGTTTTGTTTTCCTTTGCATTTCAGGCTGGTGGCAATGTCTCACTGGGCTGGTCTGCTCTCCACCCCTGCCAAAGTCAACCTGCTGCTCTTGGTGGTTTCTGTGGTGTTTTCCTGGTCCAGCCTAAGCGACAGAGTTCCTGTAAGTGTCCAGGGCTCCAGCCAGAAGGTGTCCAGCCAACAGAGTCTCTGGTGGGATTACAACCTTACCCAATCCCTCTTGTAGGGCCAAGTAGACTGTAGCAGCAGTTGGTGAATCACCTCATTATTGGAAGACCCACTGCCAACGTTTCAGAAGAGCTTTTTTCATAAGACTGTTTGCCTCTCCCCAGGAAATCCAGAATATGCTTGACCTAGAGGGTTTGCAGTGGCAACACTGCACCTCGGGCAGCTCTTTTGTTTGCCAGGTGTCACTTTTTCTGTTGGGAGCTGTCACACGTTCCCACCAGTGGCAAGAGGCAAAGCTAATGATGTGGTCCAGCAGCAAGAAGAGGGGAAGAATGTCCTTGATTAGCTTCCTAGCTGTGCCTCTGAGTCACTGCAAACGAGTCAGGCTTAGAAGAGCACCCTCTCAGGTCCTTGTGCATCCATGGGCATGGATTTTGCTTCTTGCAGTGTTATGCTGAAGCTGCAGTTGAGCTGAGTGGATTCTGTCTGCTCCTTTGTGCAAAACTAACCCAGGTTTGGACTCTGCTGCTGAGGCCCAGGTGCCAGACCTCCCCTCTATTAGCCCATCTGGAAAAATTTATGGAGGGGCTTGCATGAGACACGCTTTGTAGCACTGGAGTGGTGGTTTTTCTTAGTTTAATTAGTTGTCGGGGGGTCTGACATGGCGTTTCAGACAGGATTCATGCAGGGGGTGGATAATTCTCCCATCACCTTTTCCTGCACTCCTCTGCAGTGGCTCTGTGGTGGCCTCATCCCTACTGTACTGCAGGCTGCAGGTTGGCTCAGACCCTCCCTGATAAGGCTTTTCAGCTCATTGCAGCTGATCTCAGACTGATAAATCAAGGAGGCTTTTTGCCTTTAAGGAAGTTTCCATTGTTCTTTAGGAAACGTCTTCCTTTTTAATTACGAAAACAAACCAAAAAGGAGTCTACCTGATTTCTATGTAAATGAAGAATCGCTTGTGTGGTCTTGCCCATTTTTGTTGGAAACAGTAGTGAAGATGTGCTATTGCAAAGCAGTCGTGGGCCAAGCAGTGGCAGGAACATCTCAGTGAACATCCTTTTATCCTCACCCAATGTTTAGACCTTCTCTTAAGCCGAGCCAGTAAACATCAGCCATCTCCATTATGTGTTTCAACAGATACAACACTTGGAGGCCTGGTGGTAAATTGACAATAGCCTGTGTTGTTAGGTCCCTTTTGGATAATAACACAACAGCATAAATAAGCTAACTAATAACTGCTCTGGCTCATTTATTTTAGTCCTGTTGAGTCTTGGCTTGGAAAACGTTAACATTGATTTTCATCTGCAGAACCTGGCTTTTTATGTTTTGAAGTGTTACTGAGCTTTAACCGTTTGTCAGGGTTTTAACAATTCCTAGCCTCTGATTTGCAAAGCACAAGTAGGAGTTAAGGTTTGTTTTCCCAAGCATTTATGAAATTTCAGTCCCTTTTGACAGATGAAATAAAAACATTCTATAGGTTTGTCAACCATCTTTGCCTGTTGCTGCTGTCGTTGCTAATTGTGCGTGCTTTGCTCAGGCTGACATTTCTCTTGCTCGGAAACGCTCTCCAAGGCTGGATAATGGATATTTATATGCAAAGCACCCAGATTCTGCCAGAAAATATGCATGCATTTCTTCCAAGAAGTGGAAGAAGTGAAGGCAAAATGTGGCCTAAAATTTCCAGTTAACCTCTTAATTGACTTCTTTTTCTTTTTTTTCCCTGTGAAAACATTCTAAAGATTAATATCAAAACACTTCAGGAACTGAGCTGTAACTCTTACTCTAATTGCCAACAATTAGGTATAAGCTTTCCCTATAGGCTGGTTATTTGAAATTATTAGGCAGTGGCATTCTTGGAGACACCAGCAGCTGATAATACTCCCTGCAACAGAAACTGAGCTGCCTGGACCAGCTTATTTGTTCCTGGGAAAACCAGAATAGCAAATCCCCGCTTCCCCACCAGTTAATAGCCCAGCGTGTGATAGTACGAGGCTGTTACTCACCGTACACCCTCAATAATTTTCTCCATTGCAGTTTTACACGACTCTCACCAGTTCCCTTGGTAGACTTCCCTTGTGAGGTTTCCCTCACAGCAAGGATGTTTTATTTTTTTTTCTTCCTGCTTTTCATCCTCATTTTTTTCCCCCCTTACCGCTCGTGCTGGCTGATCTGCCACACCTCTGCCATTCTCATGCTGTGCCTGCAGTGTAGGTGGTGATTAAATCACTGCCTCATTGTTTTAAAAGATGTGGAGGACACCAGGAATGGGTGGAAGAAAAGGATGTTCAAGTTTTTATTGCGTGGGCAGTTCGGTGTGTTTTCCCTCTATCCTATTTTGGAAATAGCTGAACTATTTTAGTTGAAATCTTCTCCAAGCCTCAAATAAGTGCATTTAAGTAGAAAAAAAAACCCAACAAAAACCCAAACCACAGAACAACGCTTGAGGCATTCCACTCGTGTGGAAAATTTCAGCTGAAAAAGTTAAAAGTTTGACATATTTTTAGGCTAGGGAAATCAGGGTCTTACGACGTTACACAACCCTAATAATAGTCAGGGCTCCTGGCTCTGAGTCTAATATAGGTGAGGCTCTGCAAAAGCCTCTTTCAAACCTGCAGCCTGCACTGGAATAGGAAATAAGCTGCGTTGCTTTGTTCAGCACAAATGTCATGCTAGTTATGCATGTTTAACCTTTAGTAGACTTTAAATCTAAATTTAACCATGTGGATAGAATTTGGGATGTCAAAAAAAAAAAAAAATTAAAAAAAAAAATCTGCTGGCAAGGGGAAAAATTTTGTATTCTCAGCCGGCACTAAATTACCCAGATGCAATTGCTAATGAGCTGAATCTCTTCTATCCACAAGGAGTTTGCCCTTACAAAAATAGAAGAGAGCGACATAAAAGATGACAGTGGGAAAGAGCTGGTAACGGAAGATGATGCTGATCCTGAAGACCTGGAAGTGTTTTACCCCACGCATCAGTGGCAGACTCTCCGTCCAGGTAACGTGCTGCTGGCTAATTATAGCATCTCTCTGAAATACCACTGACAGAAGCCGCGCAGAAACTCAAAATACCAGCTTGTTCCCATGACGATGTGTCCTTCTGCTGGTGTTCAGAGGAAGAGGTAGAGACCCAGTGACCCAGCACAGGGCCAGGAGACCACCACCGAACCAGCTGGCAATGGGAGTGGTGGCTGAAGTGCTTTCTGTTCACTGGAGCAGGTCGAGAGGGCTGCCAGTCATCTTGTGGGTGTTGATGTGTCTCTGTCACTGGCTCAGAAACCCTTTCTCTCTCTGTAAGTCTTGGCAAGGGACGGATTTCATACCATTTGCTGGCACGTGGTGTCCCAGGTCTGCTGTGCCCCAGTGTGGGCTGGTGAAATGCTGCTCGGTGGCAATCCGATTAAGGATTGTCAGTGTAACACTACACAGCTTTTCAACAATGGGTTTTCTGTTTGAAAATCCAGCCTTTATCCCTGTCCCTACATCCCACTGAAAAAAAAATAATCTCTTCCCTTCTTTTTGGGTCGGTATCTTTTATTAGGTGTGTATGGGACAGGTACGGTGAGAAAACACCAACTGAGCAGGCCGGCTCTGCTGCGAAATCCCCTCTGCTGGGAGAGGCTCTGGAGAGGATAAACCCATTTAAACACACACAGGTGTGTGTGCACACACATATTTCAGCAATTAGGACAATCAGTGAGCCTGCCTCTAGGGGCTTGGACAAGGTATTTAATCCACTTGTGCTTCAGCATCCTCATGTATATGCAGGTGTAATGCCTTCCCACCTCAGAAGGGTGAACTAAGTAGTAATTAATTTTTATAAAGTGCTCTGAATTTAAAAGAGCATTATCCTCTGCTCAGTATTATCATTGAATGAAAAAATACAGGATCCATTTGTCTTGAAATTTCTGCCAGCAGAATGACTTTTCCAAATGTAAATCTTTGTGTAGCATAAAAGTCTAGCAAAAGCCCCTAAATTTCACAAAGCTGCAGTATATACTTATATTCCATTCTTATTCCATTATGTATGGAAGGCGTGTGGTGTCCCTGCTTAGCATTCAGGCTGGCAGATCCCCACCACCCCTGTAGAAGCAGAATATGGATATACTGGCAGTCATTATAAACATCATGGCTGGGTTTGTTCAGAAGCACCTTCTTTGTTGCTGGGGTGTCTTGTTCTACTTTTTCTCTGTGGCAGTTCCACATTGGGCACGTGCAGCAAAGGGCTCGTGGAAATGGGGAGCTTGTCAGCATTCACAGTGTGCTGCAGGGGAAGGGTTTCAATTACTCTTATGAAAGGCTTAAATGGTGGCCATCCTCATTGTCTGGTTGCTACAGCTCCTCGTTTCAAGTGTGAGTGCAGATTTGGGTAGAAACATGTCAGAAAGATGAGTTATCCTTAATCTCCTGCTGCCACTCTGGGGTTTTGTCTCCTGTGGGTTTCTCTGAAGCCAAATCCTGTGCGTGGACTGTGACTTGTAGCCCATCCCCACTGCCTCTGACCTCAAGGGTTTCTCCTTCGCTAGCACAGGTCCATGCTGGGGCTTGTTGACCCCCAGGATGAGGGAAGTGACCAGTGTGGCCACACGAGACCAGTGCCTTTCTGTCCTTTAATAAAGGTGGCAGCATGTCTAATCTGGGGGTGCTACATCTTCCCATGTTTTCTGCTGTGATTTCAAGCAGAACCCTGGCTGGTGTCTGCTCAGAACAGGCCAAAGTGAACTGCAGTGTGGTGCTCAGAAGTTTGCTTTCTGCTGCCCCCATCTCCAGGATGCTCCACGCCATTTTCCATTCTGTCCCTCCAGCAAATGGGGCCATTCTCTCCTGAGGAAGCAAATGTTTTTTATTTGAAATCTGGATCTGCAGTTTTGTGTAGTGGAAGAAACCTGGGAGTTTCATTTTCCACTGTCGCACCCCTGCTTTATCTTGCTCCTTTTCTGAGCTCAACACAGGATTTTTGTGCTTCTATCCAGTCCTGCAGTTGCTCATCTTTTATACATGTATTTCTGTTTCTATTCTACTGCTTTTCTGGTTCCCTCTTGCTAATTGTATCAAATTGTGTTTTTTCCACCAAGACTGCAGCGGTGTCATCAGTCTGTAACCTGTCAAATCCTTCCACCAAATTCAATTGCTATTGCTTGTGGAACGCTGCTTTGTGTGGTTCTTCTCTCCCTGCCTACAGTGTGAGCTGGATTTTGATCAAGTGCTTTCCTGCACTTGGAGCTGCTGGAGGTAGCTGGATGCAAACAGAGACAGTCAGTTACCCTAAGAGCTCTGCCGCCTGTAATCTGGAAGCTGGGAGGTCAGTTGTCTCTCCTGCCAGCCAGTCGGGAAGCTGATGGGCTGTGGTAAGGTTGATGAGACTTCACAAGTTCCTTTAACACTTTATTAGGTGTTGCTTTTTTCTTGCTTGGCGCTAAATAATGCACCAGGCATGGCTGGGTTTGGCAGAAAGGGTACGTGTGCCTTGGAAAGGCTTCTAGCCCCTCCACTGTTTTACTTTTTTTGAGGATTGGCCCCATCTGGAGTACAGTGTCCAGTTCTGGGCTCCCCAGTTCAAGAAGGACAGGGAACTGCTGGAGAGGGTACAGCAAAGAGCTACAAAGATGATCAGGGGCCTGGAGCATCTCTCTTACTAGGAAAGGCTGGGGAACTTGGGTCTTTTTAGTCTGGAGAAGAGAAGGCTGAGGGGGGATCTAATCAATGCCTATAAATACTTAAAGGGTGAGTGTCAGGAGGAAGAGGCCAGGCTTTTTTCAGTGCTGCCCAGTGAGAGGACAAGAGGTAATGGGCACAGACTTGAAGGTAAGAAGTTCCATCTCGACATGAGGAGGAACTTCTTCCCTTTGAGGGTGGCAGAGCCCTGGCAGAGGCTGCCCAGAGAGGTGGTGGAGTCTCTGGAGACATTCAAACCCTCCTGGATGTGTTTCCGTGCAACCTGCTCTGGCAATGGGATTGAACTAAATGATCTCCAGAGGTCTCTTCCAACCCCATATCATTCTGTGATTGTCAGAGGAAACAATGAAGACATCTGTGGGGCTTTTCATTTTGCTCTTGGTTGGTGTCCATAGGAATTGGCAGGTGATTTGGGTTTTAATGAGCGGGATTGCAGTGTCCTCTGAGTGGATGTTCTCACCCGTGATCAGGTCACTTCCTTGTGATTACTGCTCATTGTTCTTCCTTGGATACTTCTTTCCTTTCTGAAAGCACTTTCACCAGATGGTAGTACCCTTGTGAGGCAGAAGCTCTCTGGAGAATTGCAGCAGAGGTGACTTGTGAATTGCTTTTCTTACTGCTTACATTAATCCCTTCCAAGCGTGGGGAGGTGAGTCTGTCAGCATACAGAAACGCCCCCCCACTGCTCAAGGTGATCTTTGCCTGTTGGTTGTGGCAACCGAATACTGATTCCTTAGTCTTGGCCGAGGACAGAGATGAATGGAAGGATTGGATGGCATTGATGGTCTTCTCTGTCAAATTGACAGGGTTTTTTGGGGGTTCTGTATATAAAAGCATGTCTGTAGGTGACCTTGGATCTGTCACGCGGCATCCTGGAGAATATGAATGCTTCATTTTTTCAAGAATTGCCTCCTTTTGTTACTTGGGCACTTTGTTTCCTTCCCTTTATTCCTTTTAGCGTTCCTGGTGGTGATGGAAAGAGGGATTGCTCTGCCCATGTAGCCACATCACCAGCCAACAGATTTTCCACCCAGCGTTAGGGTCAGTGGTAGCTCCTCTGGGAACACGCTGCTGTGAAGATTAGGGAAAAGGATATAAGAAGCAAGAAAAGGAGGATTCCTCATCTCCTTAGCAGCGACCAGAGCTGAGAGCCTGGGTTGTGTGGTGCCTCTGCAGATGGGCTCTGTCTGCCTCTGGCAGCAGCACTTCTCTTCTCCCTGAGGTGGCAGAAACTCGCTGCCAGTTTGAAGCTGGGAATGAATGTGTCTAGTTTCCAAATCCAGGTGGTCCAAGCAAGGACCTCATCTGCCCAAAATATCAAATTATTTACAGTCTGCTCTGCATGCTTTCCATTTGAGAGGAACCAGCACTGGGGCACAGAAAGGCTTCCTTTGGTCCAGAACAGCTCCCTGCAGACTGGAGAAATGGAGCAAAATCTTGCGTTGGTGACTGAAATGTGACATCATTGGATCTCTCTCAGGTTTGGGAAGCGTGGCTCAGTATCTGGCCAGGCAGAGCATGTTACAGGAGCTCAGCTGGCCTGTGCCTTCAGCTGTGGTTAAACTTCTGGCTTGTGGAGCTGTGTACTGATACCTGCAGTTACTCTGTGGCATTTGTACCGTTCAGAGTCATTTTCCTAAGTGCCTAATTATATTGCAGTTAAAAAATAAGAAGCCACGTCTGCCACTGTTGATCAAACTGCCAGAGCGAAGTTGATGTGAGCATGCTGTTGTTGCTGCTTCTGCAAAGATGAAACCATCTTCTGTTCAGTGGGGAGCTGATGTTACATTCATTAGCATTTAAATATCCATGGCTGTGGCTTCCACGGGTCCTTGGGCTGCTTTCCCTGTCGGCAGCTATCTTTGCGGTTCATACTTGTCTTCCCCTCTCTCATTTACTGCAGGAAGGAGGTTGTACACGTGTGGAAAGCGTTCGTGTTGGGGAGGGAATTTCAGAAGCTACTTTGAAGGACTTGCTCTAATTTTGGAAAGAGCAGGACTCAGGATGGGGAATAACTTGGTCTGGTTTTGTTCTGGTCTTTGTCTTTCAAGAGATTTCAGCTGCTGAGCGAGCTAGCGCTGCTCTGAGTCAGGAAGAGGTTTTTAAAGCTGGAGAAGGGAATGGCAGGAGGAACCCCTTTGGCACAGGAGTCTCGTGCCAGTTGCTGTCCTCAGGACCTGTGGGTGATGTGGTGGCTGGCAAGGATTTACTTACACCTCCTCGGTGGGTATCTTGCTCCTGCTGTTCATCAGGATGTCCTGAGCCGTGCTGACTCCTGCTAATTGCTTTGGTGAATTAATGAGTCTGTCCAAACCATTGGCTTCTGGGTGACCTAGACCTAACTCAGACAGTTGTGTGCAGGTCTGAAATATTTGTGTCAGCATGGCCAAGGGAGGGCTGTGAAACATGGTGTTGAACACCAGGGTGTGCTCATTTTTGCAAAGCTGGACGTGTGTGATCCAGGAAACAGGAACCTCATCAGATCAGCACAGGTTTGCATGAAGAGGGAAGGCAAATGGGTTTTTAAAAACCTCATTTACACCAGATGAAATGCTTCTTTTCCAATTTTGCGTTTGTTTTTCATTTATTTTATTTTATATGAAATAACTTGTTACTGATGTTCAGAGGGGAAAAATCTCAACTGTGGAGTTGTTAAAATCTTCTCTGGCCAGCAGCAGGGGAGCTGCAGGGTGATTAGAGCAGGTAGGAAAGCCCAGGCAGTCTTGAGAATGATTGCAAGTGCTCAGTGCTTGGAGGCAGTGTTGTGACCACTGGCAGCACTTTTCCATCTGACATCTCGCATACGAAGCTTTTGATATCATAATACATCTCGTGTGTCTTCTCCTTTTTATTACCTTTGTGCTTTATTACCTTCGTGCTCTCCTCTCCCAGCTTCCCCATCCTCAGGGGCTTTCCTTGACTTCACACCTTGACGTTAGGAGGGTGGAGGGATTTCCTAACACTGTCTTGAGCTCAGCTCCTCCTAACACTGAGAGTCTTCCCTGGCAAAAGCACCAGGGCTGAAGCTCCCCATGCTGCTTCTGCCTCTGGTGTTGGGGCACTGGAGGGCAGACACATAAACCAGTAAACTACCCCTCTCTCACTCCTCTTGTGAGGGATGACTGTGTTTCCCTGTCTGGTGTTGTCAGAGGGACGGACTGGGACTGCTCAGAAGATGCTCGGAGAGCATGCAGACAGGAGGTGTCTGAAACCTCTCTTTGAGAAGGGAGTGGTTGGAGGATGCCAGCTTTTGGATGTGGCCAAGAAGGCCAACAGCACCCTGGCCTGTACCAGGAACAGTGTCAGGCAGTGACCATCCCTGTGACCTGGACTGGGCACTGATGAGGCCCTACCTTGAGGGCTGTGTCCAGTTTTGGGCTCCTCACAAGAAGAAAGACATTGAGGGGCTGGAGTTGGTCCAGAGAAGGGCAACAGAGCTGGTGAGGGGTCTGGAGCACAAGTCTTGTGAGGAGCGGCTGAGGGAGCTGGGGGTGTCCAGCCTGGAGAAGAGGAGGCTGAGGGGAGGCCTCGCTCTCTCCAACTCCCTGAAAGGAGGGTGTAGCCGGGGGGGGGGGCGGTCTCTTCTCTCAAGGAACAGGTGATGGGACGACAGGAAATGGCCTCAGGTCGTGCCAAAAGAGGTTCAGACTGGATATTAGGAAAAATGTGTACACAGGAAGGGTTTTCTCTCTTTACCTTCTTTCTGCTGAGAGCGTGGGAGCTGCAGAGAGATGGTTAAATGTGTGCTGGGTGATGAGGAATATCCTGCGATGGCATTATGTGTGAGCATGCTATATTTTTTGTAATAGCATTAATAATCTTCATGTGGCTGTTTAGAAGGATGAATCTCGTTAAAGGAGAGGTATTTAATAACGGGCCTATTTTTATCTCTGTCTTTATCTAGCAGTCTGCACATTTATTTCAAGCTTGTAACAGTGCTTTGGAAGAAAAATGTTTTCCCCACTGGAAAACATTCTGGGAATGCAAACAGCCTTGGTTATCCTAGATTCCCAGTCTGAGTTCTTCCTTCCAGAGCAAGGAAGCCAGACCAAGGCCTTGGCTCCAACATTTTTCTCATGTGTTACAGGAAAGCCGTCTTTAAAAAGTGTGACTTGGGTTCCAGAGTCACTTAAATGGTTCCGAAGGGTGGACGGGGTATAATCAGAGCAACTCCCTTATGCTTCAGATGGATGATGGTGTTTTGTGAGAGAAGGCTGCCAGGTACTGCACCCTGTGCTCACGTAGCCACAGGTCCCACCTCTGTCCCTGTGTGTCATGGTTTCAGCCAAA
>VXBW01000915.1:0-22047 GCA_013400375.1 Thinocorus orbignyianus
CTTCCCTATTGGCACTGGGAACTAAAAAATGGCTCTTGTCTGATGTATTGCCTCAGTGGGGAAGAATTAAAAGAGGGATCACCAATTGACTGTGGATGCACTTGGTGTAGCCCAAAGCAATATTTCTCTAGCTCTCAGTTGTATCCAAGCCAAGCTGTGGATGCAACCTACAGTAGCAGCAAATATACGGGAAGGTGAAGGAGGTATCTTACCCACTGAAATTCGGAAAATAATCTGGGGTAGTGCAACTGGATTTGAAAGAGAATTCCAGTCCTGGTGGTATTGAGTCAATTTTACTTAAGACTCCATCAACATGAAAGCTGCAGCTTTTGTCTTAACAATACGCAATGCTTCGGTACACACCACATACCCACTGCATTATGGACCTTATAAATTTTACCTGTGAATCACTTGAAAACCATATTCTTCCCTGATCAGTGACTACTTATCCTTTTTGAGCTTTTAGCTATTACTTCATACACAGCTTGTTTGTAATTAATTGGTGGTATTTTGATGAGATTCTGTTTATCTGGGACATCTGTTCCTGACCTCCAACTTCATTCTAGAAGACATCCCACTTTTTACCAAAAATATACACTTTTGTCAGAGGAGCACATGTTCTGCCATATTGCTCTATTCATCATGTAGAAGGTAAGGAAATAAACAAGTTAGCCCTTGTGAGTGTTGGGGTTTACAAACAGTGGTTATTGCACTTGCACAAATCACAGTATCTGTATACCCAGAGTATCCATGGATACATTTGAACTACAATAAGGAATTTCTTGTTATTTCCATGGATGCAACATTCACAAAGCATTTACACAAGATGTTACTGTCTTACATTAGTCTATAATATGACTTGAAGATTCAGTTATCTTGAATGTGCACTTGTAACAGCAGTCTGTGGATGACAGCAGAAGGTTCTCAGATGATCAGAGGGCTGGAGAACCCGCACTATGAGGAAGGACTGAAGGAGTTTGATCTTTTCACCCAGGAGAAGAGACAGCTTAGGGGAAAACTTATCACATTTTTTTCCTGTAGGTAAAGGGTGTCTAGAAAGAGGACAGAGGCTCTTTCTTCACAAGGACCCACAAGGAGAGGACAGGAGCAATGGGTGCTAGTTATACCAGGAGAGGTTTCATCTTGATAAATAAAATTTTCACATTGAGACCAGTCATTCACAGGAACAACCTCCCCAGGGAAGCGGTGGAATCCACAACACTGGAGGTTTTCAAGTTGCAACTGGACAGGGTACTAGATAATCATATGTAGTCTCCCTTTTCCATGACAGTCTGGGGCAAATGATCTCTGGAGTTCCCTTCAAACCTAGGCAATTCTATGCGTCTATGACTAATGCATGGGTGTTGAAAAGCACCATCATATTGTGTCAGTAATGCAGTCAGAGATATATGGAGTCAGCATAATCAGCCCTTGCTTTTGACTGAATGTGACAAAGGGGTCACTGCCTCACAGTACTTGAGAACTGTTGAGTTCATACACGGAGTTTTCGCTCAGTTTCTTCCAACAGTAGTCAAATTATTTCCAAAAGTAGCCCTCTGAGAACTACAAATAAGAATTTGTGGTATTATTCTGTCAAATATTAACACTATACTTAAAACTTCCAGTGTTTCAAGAATGTAGTTACAATATACAGGACAGTAGAAATTAGAGATAAAGTAAGTAATTTACTTATATTTCATGGAAAGGTAATGTTACTATGATACACATTCAGTCCAGCTCATTACCTTTCATAAAGAGCAGGTAGTAAATTCAGTGCTGTTAGACTCCTGAACTTCCCCTTGGTCTTCAGTTGTTTTGCTTTCTCTAGAAATATTTCACATCACATTTGTTTTCAGAAATTCTCTCCTATGGGAGGTTCTGTGAGAGAGCTAAGATGACTTTGCAAGATATCAGAGGAATTTGTCAGGAAGCGTAGTGACAGGACGAGGGATAATGGTTTTAAATTGGAGGAGGGGAGATTTAGATTAGATATTAGGAAGAAGTTCTTTCCTGTGAGGGTGGTGAGGCACTGGAACAGGTTGCCCAGGGAAGCTGTTGATGCCCCATCCCTGGAAGTGTTTAAGGCCAGGTTGGATGGGGCTTTGAGCAACCTGCTCTAGGGAGAGGTGTCCCTGCCCATAGCAGGGGAGTTGGAACTTGTTGATCTTTAAGGTCCCTTCCAACTCTAACCATTCTATGATTCTATGATTCTATGAATTAGTTATAAGGTAGTTTGTAGTTCCTATTCTCAGCTCCTGAGCTGTCTCATCCTGAAACATAAATTCTTTGGGGAAGAAATTAACTTGCTTGTATAACTATACATCTTTGTAAACATCTAGTTCACCAGAGATACAGAAATTCTGGTAAGTTTTTCAGTCTGGTTTACTGCAATAGCTTTAATAGGCTGGATCACAAGTTAAACAGATGTCATGGGAAATGCATATTCTGATCCATTTAGGGGTGGTAAACACTTGCTCTTCAAACACTTCTCTACTGCTCCCTCCTTCTTCTCTCCACTTCACCTATTTTTTAGGCCAGAGCCTTTTTGAGATAATAGGCAATTTACTTGCCTATCATTTGTTTCACATGCTAAGATTGGGAATTATTTTATGTAATCTGCTTTCCCAGAAATGTGGTAAGGGCCATTAGAAACCTTACTCTTTATCCCTGCCTCGTATTCATTTGTGTTTGAATTGTTTTGAGAGGTTTTTTCCATTTTATTGTGAATCTGACAAGCAGCAGTAGTTAAGTTGCTGTGTGTGCTTAATAATGTTTCTCTCCAGCCAAAGCATTTGCTCTCTCATAGATTGAACTCCTTGAATGTGAGGAGGCCCTCGTTGTAGGTTTAGAAAGCACTTAGTTCATCTTGATGCTACATCATGGGTTTTAAAAGCATTAACAGTTATTGAGTAGCTTTCTCATCTCTTCAGTTTCAACTGTTGGTTATCTGAGTCCTTTTATATACTGAGTTTGCATAACTGGTTTAACTGGAAATAATGCATGACTGTTTTGGTTTCCCTGCATGAGATACTATCAGTGAAGTTTGGTCTTTTGGACCGTTAAAACACTGCCCAGGGAAGGAGAAGTGACAAAATTCTAGTTCCTTTTTTTGCTTTTTTTTTCTTCCTTTTGAGATATTTTTTAAAGAAGTATAGCAAGTTTTGGTATTTTGTGTAAGTTTGGTAAAGGCTCTATATGTGTTTGTGTGTGTGTGTCTTTATATCCTCAGAGCAGCGTACTATTTTTCCCTCTTTCAAACACTTCAAATATGGTTCCCTTGTTACTCAGTGCTTAAGTTTTGCTCCCATCCTCACATTTAAATATAGCACAAATGAGACTTTGTTGGTTTGGATTGACCCGAACATATACAGGCTTGAATATTGCATAGTGAGCTGTGTATCCCTTAGTAAAGGTACTTAAACTTCTTTAGGTTCCCATAGCTGCTCAAAAGAATAGTTGCTAACGCCATAAACTTATTATTCCTCATCTGATAAAAACGCGTTGCTGTTTTGAAAAAAAAAAAAAATAAATAAGATTACAACAATTTGCCTAGCTGTTTTTCTAATTACTTCCATTTGGTCATGCTTTCCTATCATAATGGAAGGATTCATTTACAGGAAGGTATAAGAAGTCACTGGAAAGCAGCAGATGGAGCTCACGTGTTCTGGCAACTGTACGCAAACCTGGTATTCAGAGGTTCCTTTGTGTCTACGGTATGCGTGCACAGCAGTCTGGTGCAACTGCAGCATAAACAGCTGTGCCAAAGGTGGCAGAATCTAAGTTTGCTGATACCAATAAGAGAGAAGAATTAGCGGTCATAGGTCTGGGTGCATGAGGCTTGCATAAAGCATGGCTAGCTGGCACGTCCCGGAGCCCTCAGTACTGACACTGCTGGTACTGGCTTTAAGTGGATTAAAGCTGGCAAAGCTTTTCCTAACCTCTGTGCTCTCACACTTCTGATTAGGCTGTGGGCTGACATGGTGCATTGTGTGTGCGTGTCTGTGTGTACAAACACATGCATGACCCCAGTGTCACTTCCAGGAGCCCCTCCTCTACCTGCTTGACTTTCAGAGCTGCTAGTGTGCTTATGTTGTGGTAACTCTGGAATTGAAAATGCTGGCAGGATTTCTGGGCATTGCAATTCCTATTCTTTTATACTGTGTCATTAGATGGTTATTTGTCTAATCTTACTACTTTCAGAGTTTACAATCATCATTATGCAATCTCTTAAAAAAAATGTAAGGTTTCCTAGGTATATCTCCTAAATAAATTTTAAAAGGATCATTAAATCATTTACCTATTAACTGGTGTGAGGGGGAAAGTACTGGAAGTGGAGAGAATGTTCTGGGTTGCGTTGATGGAGACATCAAAAGAGTAAAAGCATTCATGGGTTACAGATAAAGTCTGCTGCATGCAGTGGAATAAGAAAACTAAGGGCTAGATGGGGTAAAGGAGATAGGGACTAAAATTCCTGATTGGAGCAAAATGAGGCCACTGTTGCAGCAACAGAAGTAGAGCCCTGGGGGAGAAAGGTAGGTGTGCAGACAGTTGAGGCTTCTCCTGCCAGGGCACTGGTCTCCAAGGGAATTGTGCCCTGGGTGACCTAGGCAGAAGCAGCACCAAGTGCACTGCAGTCCTGCAACACAGTGACGGTAAGTGTCTAATCCACCTGATGTCAGGGGTCTAGGACTAGAGTCACAGAGTGCCTGCCACACACTTCAGTGTGTCCCTTTCACTGAGGGTACAGAGATCCAGAAGGAAGTCCTCCCATCTGTTCGGGATACCAGCTAACTGGGGTGGTGATGGTAGTACCTCCTTTCGCCTTGTGTTCTGCATGAATGGGATTGTCATCCTGTCACCAGGTGACTGACCAAATTTGCAGGCCCTTGGCATCTTTGGTGAGAGCATTTTCTGCTGTTCAGCTCCTTTGAAGCCAAAAATGCAAAAGCCAGGGAAGAAACGAAGCTGAATGAATGTTTGATCTGTCCTTGTGATTAGGACATTTCACTGAGTGTGAAGATTGGAAGGAATGAATCTTTTTTTATTTTATTTTTATTCTCTGCTCCATGGCAAAAGGAGGCCATGTTTACTTTGCACAGAGCGGGGAGTACAGTTCTGCCTGTACTAACCGAGAGGGGATGGAGACTGCTCTTGAAAAGAAAACAGCATAATCTGGTGACCAGAGCAGTAACTGAGACCATGGTTCCTTTGGTCCTCTTTAGAGAAGGATTTTGTTCCTGGAATGGGCTCTAGGTGTTACTACCATCCTTGGCTCTGTCTTCTGCAGGCCTTAGACAGAGTTATTGACACCTTCTCATCCAAACTGTATTTGTAGGGGAACTATAGGTGGGATGTGACCAGTCCTCCAAGCCGGGAGATACCGCACGTTGTCATTCTGCTCAGGTCAGACTAGTGGTGTAGTAGATTGGTAGGTATGTCATCTATTTGTTTTGTAACATTTCATTGTGTCATGTGAAAAGAAACAGTAGCCTACAGAGAAACTTACCCGAGTGCCAGCTCAGGATGTTTTTATGTGTATTACCTTTAGCCTTTACAAATGAGTTGTTACTGAGGGCTTATTTATAATACAGTAAGATGAACGTAACAGAAATTTGAGGCACAGCAAGATAAAGACTTTAAATTGACTATCATCAGTAGTGGTTCACACATCTTACCCTCAGGAATCGCATTCAGAAATGGCATCGAAACATATGAAAACTTCAGTACCAACTATGTACTTTCTCCTCTGCCATTCTAGGTCTTCTAAATGAGATTATTACATAGCTAATGAGTTAAAGAACTTTTCTGGGATGCTGTATGTGAACAACACAAGCTGTCTCACTGTAACTTGGCTTCCTTTAGAATCATAGAATAGTTAGAGTTGGAAGGGACCTTAAAGATCATCGAGTTCCAACCCTCGTGCCGTGGGCAGGGACACTTCCCACTAGACCAGGTTGCTCAATGCCCCATCCAGCCTGGCCTTAGATATTTTTCTTAATTTCCCTTGGTAGAGAGAGTGAATTGGGTGTGTCACACGTAATTAGGTGCTTTCTAGGCTGCTTGCTGTAGAAAAGAATTATTCAATGTCCTTTCTGAATCACAGAAACAACTTAACTGGAACCAAGATTCTCTAGGAATGTGTTCTAGTGTGTAACTGCTCACACATGGTGAAAAAATCATGTCCTTTTACCAAGCAAAGCAGTCTGTCCTTGCTTCACAGTGATGTAACACTTGATGTATTCTTCCTTTTTTTTTCATAAAGACAGAAATTATATAATACGCTTGGTTTGTGCAACTGCAGCTTTTCCCCTTTGTCTCCACCCTCAATTTTAATGTTCTAATTAGCAGAAAACTTGGGTATGTATGGAAAAGCACAAACCTTGCAAGGCTAAGTGATGGCTTTGACTTTGATCAGATTAGGAGCTTCGACAACACACGTAGGACCTTCACAAATCCAATTATACAGTTTAACATGCCAATAGGAAAAATTTTTTCTCAACATAAGCCTCACAGTCATTGATTCTGACATGAAGCATGAATCTATTCTATATGCTAATTGTGGTTAGTGTAATAGTAAATAGCATCTCGTTTATAAAAAAATATGTCAGATTTTTTAAAATCAATTTTTATTCAACTAAGCTCTTTGTTTCTTTGGTAGAGGGAGGTAGAGGATACTCAAACTGCTTATGATTTGATTCAGAATGTAATTCCTTTTCCTGTTTCTAAATCACTTACTCCTGTATCTTCATTGGAAACTCCTCTGTTTCTTGTCTTACGAAAGCCAGATGGGTAACACATGCCTGACTCCCTGACACCGACTGTTGTAGGGATGTTTCTATCTGCTCTCCCATTTTTGAGCTAGTACAGTCTAGTAGCCAGATCAGGGGGCATTGCAAGAAGCCCTTAGCTGCTGCCAAGTAATTCTGTCCCAGAAAGGACATAACCCTGTCAGCCTTGCTCTGATCCGGAGCTAAGGAGCCTTGCTCTGAGGGTTAATGAGATTAGGTATGGCAGTCTACTGACACAGGCTTCCAGATTCAACCTCATCTTTTACTTGCAGTTCTGGGACATCTTACACAGATGTACAAGCTTTTGAATTTCACCATTACAGTGCCTTAGCTGGCATGCAGAAGAGAATTACACTCTGCCACATGTAGGAATAATTAAAAACTATTACTTGCAATTTCTTTTCTGTGCCCTTGCTGCTGAAGTTTTCTCTTTTCCTCAGTGTTTGATATAGCTAATATTTTTTGCTTGGCTCAGAAGGTGACAGCTACACAGCTGTCTGTTCCTGGGTGCCAGTCCAGAAAGAACATCTTATCCAAATGCCCACTAAAGGTCTCAGAGCTGTATGTAGATGGGGCCAACCCTGTCCATACTGTGTACTTGGAATGTCCTCAAATAGCACAGCTATCTCATCAGGCCCTCCCAGCACTTGCCCTCCACCTGATGGCACCATATAGCCTGATGCCACCAGATAGCCTTTAGAAGGGAGCTCTCACACGTCCTTGCCACTGATCCTCACAGTATAGCACAGCATCAGCCTTTCCATGATTTTCATAAGGCAAGCAGATCAACGCCTGCCCCTGCAGGACCGGCCTTCATCGAGGAGGCTGGGAAAAGCACACTTAGCACCCTGTGAGCCTCACCAAAAGGCAATGGATCTCAGCTGTAAGATGGATACAATTCTACTCATGGTGTTTGGCCAAAGCTTTTCGGGGTCACTCAGCTACAAGCATGCAGAAGGTCCAGCTCTCTGTCCTGCCCCTTGTTGCACAACCTAGTTGTCACACAGAGACTTCACTTGGTAAAGGGCTTCTGGAGTGGTGAGGAGGAAGGAGGTGTTACTCAGCTGTCTTTGGAAAGTGACTATTGCAAAGGCTGGGCAAAGCTGTGGCTGTCTCCAGCCTAAGTACCAATAGGGGCTCTCTAGGTGACAGTCTTTGTGACATGTCGGACACTGCAACAGGGCAGCGAAGATACAACCATTGTTCCTTTAGTACAATTGTCAGGAAATGATTACCCCAAACTTCCTATTGCAAAGCTTCTATTTTAGGGATAAATTGAAATATGAAAGTATTTAGCCTTGCCTCTTTCCTGTCCTCTCCCCTTCACTATGGTACAATGGAGCCACAGATGCTTACTCTCTGGTTGCAAAAAGCTCTTTATCTGGGTTAATTTAGAACTGTACTGAAGAAGGTTCTCCATACCTTCTCTACTGGGCAGTGCAACAGTGCTGTGACTGTGCTGCACAGACTGCTCTGCACATGGAGCAGCCTAACTTTCACAGGTCAAACTGTCTTCATGTTGATCCTCAACCTGCTTTTGTCCTGTACCTGTTCAATAGAAAATGTTTGAATAGTCCTGGGAGAACCAAGACTCCCTCTCCAGCTCTCCTGTAGGGTCCCTTCAGATACCGGAAGGCTGCTAGAAAGTCTCCCCAGAGCCTTCTCTTCTCAAGGCTGAACAGCCCCAGTTCTCTCAGCCTGTCTTCATAGGAGAGGTGCTCCAACCCTCTGATCATCTTCGTGGCCCTCCACTGGACCTGTTCCAACAGGTCCATGTCCTTTTTGTGTTGAGGACTCCATAGCTGGACACAGTACTCCAGGTGGGTCTAACAAGCGCAGAGTAGAGGGGGAGAATCACCTCCCATGACCTGCTGCTCACGCTTCTTTTGATACAGCCCAGGATACGGTTGGCTTTCTGGGCTGCCAGTGTGCACTACTGGCTTATGCTGAGCTTCTCATCCATGAGCACTTCCAAGTACTTCTCCTCAGGGCTGCTCTCCACCTATTCTCTGCCCAGAACGTGTTTGTGCCTGGGATTGCCGCATCCCAGGTGTAGGACCCTGCACTTGGCTTGGTTGAACTTCATGCAATTTGTAGTAGCCCACCTCTCAAGTCTGTCCAGGTCCCTCTGGATGGCATCCCTTCCCTCCAGCATGTCGACCATGCCACTGAGCTTGGTGTCATTGGCAAACTTTCTGAGAGTGCACTCTATCCCACTGTCCACATCTCTAACAAAGATGCTAGATAGCACTGGTCCCAGTACCAGACTTGAGGAACACCACTCATCACTGGNTGATGGAAATTGGCTTAGTAACTTCATCCACAGCTCCTTCAGGACCTGTGGATGGATTTCATCAGGTCCCATGGACTGAAGGGAGTATCTGAAGG
Organism: Thinocorus orbignyianus; assembly: GCA_013400375.1. Lineage (NCBI taxonomy): Eukaryota > Metazoa > Chordata > Aves > Ciconiiformes > Thinocoridae > Thinocorus > Thinocorus orbignyianus. The sequence goes on from VXBW01000915.1 coordinate 9,177, forward strand.
GAGCTACAGGAGAGCTGGAGAGGGACAGGAAGTGTAGTGATAGGACAAGGGATAAAGGTTTTAAATTGGAAAAGAGGAGATTTAGATTAGATATTAGGAAGAAGTTCTTTCCTGTGAGGGTGGTGAGGCACTGGAACAGGTTGCTCAGAGAAGCTGTGGATGCCCCATCCCTGGAAGTGTTTAAGGCCAGGCTGGATGGGGCTTCGAGCAACCTGCTTTAGTGGGAGGTGTCCCTGCCCATGGCAGCGGGTTGAAACTGGATGATCTTTAAGGTCCCTTCCAACTGTAACCATTCTATGATTCTATTACTTACACACCTTCAGATTCCTTACGTGGTCTCGAACCTGATCTTCTCCTACCGCTTTATTGCCCCAGCACCCAAGTACTTTCCACATCTATCCACAAGTTAGAGGATGCCGAAGCAAAGTGCAAGAGACTAAGTTTAGGCATCAAGGTACTGAAACAAATAGATTTTCAAGTGCCTTCAGGAGTGACAGTTGTTTTATGAGTTTTAGGTGCCAGTTTATGCAGTCAAAACTCTAGTGTTTCTGGTTGGGCAGCTCTTGATATGTCCCTACTGGAAAAAACAGTGTTGTGGATTGCCCTTCATGCACCAGTGACTTGAAGGGAGCATTACCTCAGCCCCTTAAATTGCCTCACTTGGACAAAGGCTTTACAATGCCTGTTTTGGAGATACCTTCCAGAAGCTGAATACCTAGAGGCCTCATTGTTCTCAGAGACAGGCATCTATGGAAGTACAAATACTAAATAAGCAAACAAAACGAAGCCAGATTGTAAAATGCTGATTTACAGACAACAGAAAAAATATGGCAAATATTTTGCTAACACTTGAGCAATCCCTCAGGGTTAAAAATAGGGATTATTTTTATCTACTATTAGATAATGAATAAATCAGCCTACATTTAACCCAGGCTTATAAGCAGTAGTTACTGGATAATCAATTCAAATATTACCTTGTTAGTAAACAGAAATATTCTCGTCACCCTCTAGTGCATTCTCAGCTGTTCTCAGATATTGCTCAGATAACATTTATTGTTTTGCAATATCGTATTGACATGAGAAACAGATTTTTTTTGCATAACTGGTGCTGCATTCTGTTTTCCCAATAACTTAAGAATAAAGGTAATAAATTCTTTTTCAGTACAACTGATACGGAACTGACCTTGAAGCCTTTTCTTTGTTTCTTATAGTTTATTTTTCATAATTTCTACCAGCAGAGTATTTGTCCTAAAAAGATCTTCAGGCAGATTTTGAGACTTTTGAGTAGTGTCTCTTAGAAACCCTATTTTCCTGCAGAGGGTGGTTCTTTCAGTCTTCTTCACCCTATGTATCACATGTAAGAACATGGTCCTCAGCTATGAAATAAGCTGATATATATATATTTAAAATTTTCAAGCTGCGACAGTTTCTTGCAGTAGTAATATTGTGTGTTTACCTTTATCAATTTCAGACAATTGTTACGGCACCAAGAAAAAAGATTTCTGTTTAAATAAATACTTTGAAACCTGGAACAGGTGACTAACTGCGTACATAAATTTCACTACTTTCTCATCTGCATTGCAATCATATAAAAATATATTTTAATATTACTAGATAGCTCTATCTGACTGGCTAAAATTTCAAGTTAATTAACAAGTTAGCTTAACATGTGGCCAGTAAATGTCAGAATTGCTCTAGTTTAACATTTCTGATTTTTCTCTGGCTTACATCAGAACATACAGGACAGTATGAAAAGTTTATACAGCAGCCCTTTGATCCAGTAAAACATTCAATACAAGTGGAGTCAGCAGGACGGGGGAGACTCAAGTCTGTTCTTATTTTGTGTGCTGTTTACCAGGCTGCCTGTATGGACAGGAAAATTCATTGTACATCAACTTTAGATTCTGCTTTTCTGCTTGAAGAGTGAGTGTGGGCTGTGTGGCAGAGGGAGATGTTACTTTTTTATATTCCCTGTCCTATACACATTAAATACAGTGGCTGTTTCTAGTGATGGTGTTTCTGATGTTTCTTTCCTTCCTGTTTATTATTGCTGTTTATTACAATTTGGGGGGATTTGTTTTGTTTTGTTAACATTGTGCTGTTGGAGCAGAAGCAGACAAAATGAGTTGCAGCAATAAGCACTCTTCAGAAAATCACTTTATCTTTTAAATTGTTTCTCTACCATTACTTTGTAGTTTTAGTGCCTTCCCTCATTCACTACTTTATCACTGCAGTTTGTGTGCTAGGAGCTATATAATATTTAGCTCTGAATCTGTGAAGAGAAATTACATAATTAAAAGCCTGGCAGCACCGTGTTCTGTCTACACATTGCCAGCTGCTTTAGCTCCCTGATTTCTCAGCTGAAGTCTGAGTGCGTTTGCTCTTCGGAAACTCATTGTGCCCAAACATGGCAGGTTTGCTGCAGCACAGATCGTCTGCATGGTGCTTTGGGCAGCCTCCATTCAGTGCCAGTGCAGTACTTTCTGATGTGTTGGGTTGGTCTGCTTGTGCAGGCAAGGCATTTGCCCAGGTTTTCCAGGAATCTGCAGCTTGTATTCCAACCAGACAGTCTGTTATCCCATCCAGAAGACCAAAATCCACTGTTGCTCTCAGACATAGTTTCCAAGCAAGAAAGATCCTACATGAAGGACACTGAAAATGTGGTAAACCTAGATGCACTTTTCTGTCTACCAATTACTTACGTGGATAACAAAACTTCATTCAGCAGCATTACTTTTCTCCCATTTAAGTATGACCTAAAGTTTTCTGGGAAAGCCACCTCAAGCGACTTTCTCCGTAGATAGGAGCTTCTCCATGCAAACACAGCACAGCCGTACTGCTTGACTTTCTGCAAGTGAACAATCTGCAGTGATCTGGTTGCTTTAAATGGAGGACATAAGTAAGTGTTGTGCTGAACTGTGGCCAGGACACTTGGAGCATTTGAGAACTCAGCCCTTGTTCTCTTTGGTCTGCTGTTTTATCAAATTCAAAACCTGCCAGTTATGCATCAAGTTTGTAGGACAATTTAATTGCTCCATAAGAAGCAACCAACAATTGTCTAATATATTCAAGGGAGTTTTTCAAGGGCCAATTAAGAACTTATTGTGGAAACATGCCTAATTTTCAAATGAACATTTTAAGCAAATAAGTTTCATGTGCTTAGACCACTTGTAGTCATCTTAATTATATTGTGATTGTTTGATTTTAGAGGTAGGGGGAAAAAAATCTCTTTCTTCCTGATACCAAAACTTGCTCTCCTATTTTTAGATGAAGTATATATGATTACATAACTGTCTGTGGTATTTTGGCATTGGAAAAATATTATCAACAAGAATACCCTGAAGCACTGGAGTCCTCTGCTTGCAGAGTGTTTGGAATGCAGCCACCTCTAAATCAGATTGCATGACTCTGTAGGTAAGAAGACTTGAAAACAAATAAAATTTGGAATTAGTCATGCATACTTTCTTTGGAGGATGAAGAGAGTAAACGGAGTTGATAGCCCTCAAAATATTTAGTTTTGCAGTCATCTACTTTTCTTTTCCCAGCATAACTCAGGAAGATCTGATAAATTTAGGGGAAAAAACCTATCATCTCCCTCACTGTGGCAAAAACCCTATATCTTCCTCACTGTGGCTAGGCAAACTTGTTAGACATCTGACAAAAGCTGGAGCAATTCTTCTAGCACGATTATTCAAAACCTCTGACTTTTGTTTAGCTTTCATTTTGGGTTATGTTAATGGGTGTCAGTAGAGGAATTTTCACCATTTGAAACAGAATTTTAGTAAGACTAAAGTGCTTGTGTTTAAGTAAGATGTTCATACGGTTTAACATAGTAACCAAAATAAAAAATGGTGCTAGGGAGACTGATGTGTGCTTACGTAGATGCGTTGTTCTTATGATGTGAAATGTGGCTAATGTTCATCTCTGATTTACTGAATGGCAAGTTGCAGGTAGATACTATGCTCTTGAGGCTGGCAGATGAGATTGGACTTTTGGCAACTCTTTCTCACACACTTGCCAAGCCGGACAACTTCCTACATAACTATTGCCTTTTTGGAAAATGCTTAAACTATTTCTTGGAAAGTAGTTGGAGGTCAGGCAGAGTTTGTTCTGGGTTTTACAATATTTATTATTGCTTAAGAAGGTTGTGTCCTGCTTCTCGTGGAGGTCTGTCTAAAGACTACTGATGTGATAGAAGCAGGCTTCTTGACACAAAAGAAACCTGACTGGAAACAGTGGAAGGCAGCACTAAATATGGGTCCCTGTACTTGCTATACATTTGTGTTTACATTTGGGAAATACATAGTCTATAACGGTGTTTAAAATCCCTGAATTATAGTCATGTTTCAGGAATTTTGGTGGTTGAGATAAGGTCTTTGACAATGTAGCTTTGAGATCGTCCTGCCCTGTAGCTGGGATCCTCAAGAGTACAACCAAAAGGTGGCAGAAGATGGTGGTAGAGGCCCTGAGGATACAGGCACAAGGGAGTAACATTAGGCCAAGGGTGGAAGCACAAATCACAGGTGGTCAATGACCAGATGCTGAAGGAGTGCAGCACAGAGAGCTGGGGAAACTGGTTGTAAGGTGTGATAAAGAACAAGGAGTATGTAATCCCACATGCTAAAATCTAGATAAAAACATGGGAGAAAACAAGGTGGTGCCAAAGACCAGCCCCTAGAAGAATGGGAACAAAGGAAGAAAAGAAAGCAAGGAATTGCTCCACTTTTGCTGTCCTCCACTAAGGACATCACTGATAGAAGGCTTACTATTCAGCACATTTTGCTTGTGTAAACTGTCTTTACTATGTCACTGGATAAAGTAAATTTGAACTGGACAGAGCACTGTGAGAGTGTGCATGTGTGTGTGTGCACACGGGTGTGTGTGAGTTTTCTGCTCCAACCTGCCCACACAACAAAGCAGTTGGTACTGTTAGTGCTGAGTCAGAACAAACTCAGATGCAACAACTCACTTGAATGACTATAAGAATTTCAAACCTTGTCTCCACTCCCTGCTCTAGTTTCTTTGATCTACTCTTATAAGACTGAGGCCACCAAAATATGCCTTTATGCACACAAATAGTCCCAGCAAAGTTAAGGGAGCAGAGTGCTGCTTACTGTCCCACTAGCACATTTGATGAAAGACAGCATTTTCTTCTACCTTCACTTTTATTCTTGCCTTGTCTGACCTCTAGATTTGTTCCTTGCTTGTTGCTTCATGCCCCACACATTTGTACATTGCACAGAAGAGCACAGTTTCAGCCCTGTAAATTATAATTAATTGAATTGCTAGAGAACTATCTGATTCAGAGAGTAGTGATTCTGCTGTTAAAATCCAATTAAAAAAAAAAAAAAAAGTACTAGGGTATGTCTTGTTATTTCTATTTTATTTTCTCTTTTAAGGTTAGGGTTTATTTAGTGCTCTATTTTTGTTCAGCACAGAATTAGAAGATTTGTGAGTGGAGGAGAAGCAGTCCATACAATGATGCATGGATACTGTGGTATTTGTGAGTTTCAGTAAAATGTCTCAAAATTAGTTGAAATTTCAGTTTAAGAAGTGCTGTGATTTGGATTGGAAACTGAGAGAGAATAACTAGAAAAATACTGGCTTGTACTTTTGTGTATTTTGGCAAAAAAAGAACTTTTTGATATGGTTAGTTTTATAGCTTTTGAAGGTATACTATCTGCTCTACTAGGACATCACAATGTGACAGAACTACTGCTCTGCAGTTCTGAGGTTGTCCTGATTATTTCACATTACGTTTACCCACAGTAGAAGTCCGAAGTAGCTTTTACCTTTCTCTGAACTCAGTCTGGAAAGACAGTCAATTAACTGCCTAAAGTAGGTGGACAAAAGCCCAGGTTGCTACATTAACTCCCAATTATGTCATTAGCAAACCATAAACCTGTATCTCTGATCTATTAGAAAAGTATCACTGTGTGTATGTTACTCAGCTGGAGGTGGTCTTCCCGGTCTTCTTAAAATTGTCATTGCTCACAGTAATGCAGAGAAGATGTGAATGAGCACAAACACGAAGGCAATGTGTACCACAAATACTAAGTTAAAAAAAAATAAAAATTACTTTGGTCCAGATCAGCTTCTGGGAAAATGACTGTTCTGTGAAGTATGCAGGCCAGGCCCTGTGAATGACAAAATCTAATAAATTGTCACACATGCCATATGTCACGGCCTTGCTTCAGAAGCTCCCCAGAGGCTGGTTTTGAGAAACAAATCATTGCAGGACTGGATGAGCTTTCCTCTCTCCTATTCCTCTTATTTGTGTCAACAGACAAAAAATGATTTGCAGAAGAGGGTCAATTTTGACAGTGGCTTTAGACTAAAAGCAAAACCAAAAAGAAAGGAACAAAAAACATTGCTGGGAAACACCGATGTTGGGACTTTTCATTTACATTCATATCAGAATTAATGGCTTCTTTACCGGCAGTTTCACTTTGTGTTTTCCAATGGCATCGACATTTTAGTTAGAAATGATGCATTTGCTTATGAATTCACAAATATTAACTGGAAAGGTTCTAAAAAGGGTCAATTTGCTGAAAATGGAGAGAGGACATTCTCTGAGTGAAACACAAATTATTTCCTGGCTGAACACTAAAGAGAAAAAGCCCTCTGAGATGAGGTGAAGTCACCAGTTTCAAGACTTTTATTTCACTCAGAATATCCCAGATTTGCTCTCAGTACCTTTATACCACACCAATATTGAAAATATGCTCTGTCAAAACCTAAGGGGCTGCTGATGGTTTCTGTCTAATGGTTACCTCTAGGATCCAGGGTTTTCTTTGCATGAGATAAACATAAACCATGGCAGTGCTCCTGTGAAGCTAAATCAGCAGTATCATCCCTTTCAGAAATAATGCTTAGTCCTCCCCTTCACAGTGCCAACTCAGTGATGCTCATATTTATTAGCTACTTTTACAAATGTAAGTATTTTGTATGAACAGTATCTTTAAGGAATAATTTCATGTAATAACCTTGAGTAGAAGTTACTTCTCTTTCACCTCTCGTTTTCACTTACCAGCTGCCACAGATCTAGTCCTGAAACCAGTACACTTTCATAAAGGTTTTCCAGCGAAGCAATGACTTCTACTCCCACGAATGTAACAAGGGAACAAGAACCAGTCCGCAGTGAAGAACATTTGTTATAATTGAACTTTGTCGTTGACATTTAGCTGCACAATTACCTATTTAATCTGAAATACCTAGAAACACTGGGCTAATTATATTCCTATGAAGAGAAGCATGCCAAAGTTCAAGAGCAGTCTGCTAGAAATTCAAGATGGATCTGCTTCCTCCATACCTTGCTCATTTTCTCTCTCAAATCTCTCTGTTGTAAACTATTTTACTCTTTACACTATCCTCTGTAATGACATCAGCAGTAAATGAAGGGGCGGGGAGGGAAGACACATAATCTCTTGGCTGTAGAAACAGAAATAAAATTTGTTTTGTCCTTTGCTGTAATTTGGGTACAGTTCCTGGGAGAAAAGTGGAATTCAGGGATTCTAAACAGCTGTTGGCTACATCATTGTACAAAGTGAGCAAAGCTGCAGGTGAACGAAATCAGTCAGACATTCTTTCAGGTCTTGTCAGTTCAGATTTAACTCAAAGAACTGTACCAAACCCCAATATGATTACTATATATTGCAAAGGAAATACTGGACAGGAAGTTTCTCCTGTAACTTCATTTTGTATGTCAGACTGCTGGGATAAAATAGCTTAAAGCTATTGGAGCATTCGTAAAGAGGAACCATATGAGAATTTGGAGAATTCCGTTCATAATTATGAATGACTTTTTAGCAATTCATTCACATTGGAGTAGAATCTGGTAAATTTATTTTGATGCTAATGCAGAGGCACTAAATGAGATCTGAGGTTAATTAGTTGAGTGCAGCACTAAATGAGATCTGAGGTTAGTTAGTTGAGTGCACTATCTCTTAGAGTGACTAGATACATATGCATTGGATAGCTGTGAAAAAAGCAGCCTGGGAGGAAGAAAATTTTTCTTCCATATTAGGTCTTCCCTTTCATCTCAAATAGCAAAAGTAACTGAACTCATAAAGTGAAGTTAAAATTTAAAGAGACACTATTTGGTGGTGGTCCCCTTATCTGTATGAAAGACAGTTCTGTAAATCTTCCTAAATTCTTGGCTTCACCTCTGAAGAAGAATGCTTACAAAGCTTTCTTTAATGAAGTTTAGTAATAGCTGAGTTGGGTCTAAAATGAGGAAAAACATACAAAGTACTCTAAGCACTTTAAAATTCACAAAACAAGGAAAAGCTGAGTAATTGGCAGGTACTACTTTAAAGTAATATAGAAAACACAAACAATAGTTGATATCACATTTTCCTTGTGGAAAGTCTGCAATAAAAAGAACTTTTCTCCTCACCTTTATTAAAGAGCAGAGCGTTTTTTCTGTTTGTTTGTTTCATTTCAGGACTGAATGTACAATTTTGTGTCTACCCATTGCTTGGTACTGACTGACCCCTTAAACATACTAGAGAAACAATCATCAGGACTGAGCAAGAGTGATTCCCAGTTACACTTCTCTATTCAGTGAAACGTATGTTGAATTATTGTCTTTTAAATGTATTTGAGTTACTATAATCCTCCTGATGATATCAAGCAGCTGATGTGCCAGAGTGAATGGGTAGAACACAGATGTTACGAACATATTTCAGACTGAGGTGATCAAACCTGTATTTTTGGACAGATAGTCATCCTGATGGTTACATATGTGTTGACAAGGCACAGGGCAGCTTGGATGCTACCATCTGAGCCCAGAGAAGCTGTCCTCAGCCTGTGAAGTGCCATGTTGTGTGAGTTAGGAGCAGGCGTGCAGATGCAGATTGGCCCCCACGTCTCTTCTTCAAAGGGAAGGCCGCTATGGACAGTGTGTCAAGTGGTTTATGTCCATATACTAGCCTGTACTTCCTGGTAGAATTTGGAAAGGTGAATGTCATTTGTAATAGTCAAGTAGATGATAGCTCCAGCTCCAGCTGAGGCAATAGTTTTTATAAATAAATTGCATGCATTTTGCTTTTCAGTGTTTATGGCTTGGTCAAGTACAAGATTTTGGCAGCTGGTAAGGCCATGAAATTTGTCTGTGGGACCTGTATTTGGGGCCCCTCAGCAGCCTCACAGTAGACAGCTCTACCCAGTGGTCTATCCACTGCGGTCATAAGCACCTAACCTATACCCATGTTCTTGTTGTGAGATCTTGCATGGTCTTATGCAGCAGAAGTAATGGGGGAAAAAAAAAAAAAAGGAATGTAGCTTTCAGTAGGCCCCCCTGCAAGGCTCTGGGAGCAGGGGTGGCTGGCAGGATGGAGCAGAGAGGACCTGGAGCAGTAACCCTCAAGGCTCAGCCCAGCACCAGAAGCTGTGGTTCGGTCCAGGCTCATCTATCTCTCTTGCACGTGTAGGAACTGATAGCTGGTCCTGGCCGAAGAGTGAAGGTGGGGAACTGCCTGTGCTTCTTGGCAGCACATCAGTCAGGACAGTTGAGGGGGGAAACCAGCTTATTAGCTGAGTAGGTGTCTTAAAAGAAACCAAACTCCTTCTTTTTAATTAATTGTTTTCTTAAGGCAATGAGCTAAAGTGAAAAATTAAAATCATCATTAAAGGCACATAAATACTGCGGGTTGTGGACATAATGGAATACACACTGTACGTTGTGGATGTAGCAAGTTTGATCATGTCAGTTGTGTTCCACTCATTGTTTGTCTTCCCCCTCACATTTGCTACAGTTAATGTGTCTTCACGTCAATTAAATCATAGGGTCAGCAATCCAGAAGATGTAAGCTGCAACTACTTTTTCTCACACTGTTATTAGGACAAATGCAGCCAAGAAACTAGTAGTTTTAGCAATGCCCAACAGCCATGGTTCAGTTCTACGTACTAGTCTCCTTATACCCATAGAAATCAGTGCACTTAAAAATACACTGAATGTTTTAAATAGGATACAGAAAGAGGAAGAAAAGAATAAAATACCTGAAGTATAAAACATTGAAGCCTTTGGTTTATTAACATAATATTGCATTCCTGTTATTTCTTTTCCATTTGGGTAGAGGGAGATTGTAGGGGGAAAAAATCACCTATTAAGTCTTGTTCTATCAGATATTACTAAAATAACTAAAATTTGCCGTTTTAAGTGAAAACTCATTAAGATGTGTTAAGTGCCCGTTCTTAGGAATCTTGTATTTATGCCTGGGCAGTGACAGTAGATAGATAGGACAGATAAGAGGGGATAAGACCCTTAGCTTTGCTACATATTTCTAACAAGCTAGTGAGGCTCATGCTAGATAAACCCAGCCCAGCACAGCATTCCTGTAGTCCCACTTCTCCGGCTACTTCTTGTATCTGCCGCTGTGGACACCAGACAGCTGCAAAAAATTCAGGTTTTAGCTGACGAAGAATGAGAGGCAAGTGGGAGCTAGGTGCAGAGAGGACATCTTGGCAGGGCAGGGTGCTGCTGCCAGAGTCAAGAGAAGCATCATCACCACCTTCAGAGCAGCCTCACAGATCTCCTCCTTGGCCACACTCGTGTTGTGGCCAGCATGTGTCCTCCCTGCTAAACACCTCAGAGAAGTATTTGCCAGCTTACATCAGGCACGGATCCACTGGTTCAGAGCAGGCTTTTGCTCCTGTCCACCTGAGTCTGTGCTGTGGTGTTTATTCTGCCCAGAGTGAGCATGGAAGATGAGGCTTGCTAACTGTGGCTAGGTGGTTCCTAACAGCCTGACCCTGTCAGAGCTGGGATGCCCAAGCAAAGGATGCAAAATGCATTTAGAAGAAAGCTATGCAGACCATGCTCCCTTTTATGGATGATATTCTTACCTGAGCTGAGCAACATCCTTCTTTTCTGGCCACTGAGACCAGGACAGAGCAGTGGTTTTGGAGTAAACACGAAGATCCCAGGTGGAGTAAACATGAAGATCCCAGGAGACAGAGCAGCTGGAACCAGGATGCATTAAAATTAAAAGGTTTAAATCATTTATTCTTCCGCTATTCTATGTTTCTCACAAAGTATTTTTTAAATTACTGCAAAGCGGAATGGAGGCCTGAGCAATCTCAGGGTCTCAAGTCTTGCTCCTCTTTCATCTACTGTTCCCTTTATTTTTATTTTTGTTTGCTATACACGAAATGCAAATGGTTGTTGGTAATTACTAGTTCGGAAAGGTCTCCCAAGAGACTTAGCCTTCTGCAGCTGTATGAACTACTTGCATGGCTGTGATACTGTTGGGAGAAATTTGTGCAATTTTACTTGAAGGTATCTGAGATTTTCCAAGATGTCCTGCAGCAGTGACCAAGCTGTTAGAAAACACTTCCCAATATTGAACTAAATTCCTAAAACCCCCACCAGGATTTAGGCTTTTGGCTTCCTGCCCTAACTCTCATAGACCAGGAAACAAGATTTTTCCCCTTCCTCTTTGCAGCTGCCTTTTGTATACTTCAAGATCATTGTCACATTCCCCTCACATTAAATTAAACAGTCCTATTTCTTGCAGTCTTTCCTCACTGAGCACATTTGCTAGACCTCTGGCTATTCTCACTGCTCTCTGCTGGACTCCCTCCAGCTTCTCCCCATCTTGCAGGAAGTGCCTTGCCCAAAGCTGGATACAGCGGTTCTGCTGAGGTTTTGCAAAGGCTGACTGGAATGGAACAAGTACTGTATGAACCCTGCAGGTTATACCTCTGTTTATATATTCCAGTACAGTATTTGCATTTCTAACAACAGTAGATTAGCTTCTGCTAGCTTCAGAGCTGCTGTGACACCTAGATCTTCTTCTACAGAAGTGCTACCTCAAAATTTGGTTATCTCTCTAAGCACTGGATGTCGCTGGCTGCATGTAATACCTTCTTCTTACTGAACAACATCTACTTAAAAAGGAAACAAACAAACAAACAAACAAACAACAATTTGTTGAGATAATTGTAAGAGTTCATGGTGTTCACCAGTGCTGCTGATTGTACTTTCAGCTCAGTGACTAAAATTCAATAGGGTTGCTTCCTAGTTCAATATCCTAGTTGCTGAAAATCTTGACTTGCACAAAGATGAAGACTTAACCTGTACCTGTGTTTTTGTAGTAAATGGCTGAGCACTTTTCTGGTACGGTTCTCCAGTTTTGCTCTCACCCAACAGATTTTCACCCTGACCTGGTTTGCCTAGTTTACTTATAGAAAGATCACGTCAGCCAATGTCAAAAGCATAAGAAAAGGCAAGATTTATGGCTTCTATTGTTTATTCACAAGTCTTTTACCTTATTGTAGAGGAAATGAGATTGGTTGAATGTGATTTTGTTCCCAATGAATGCTTGCTGACTGTTAAAATATGGTTTGTCTAATATCAGTAGATCCTTTCATTTCAAACTTTCAGTACTTTTCCTTAAAACTTTTGCTGATTAGTTACTTTAGTTGGCTAAGGCAAACTTCTCTTAGCTTGCACAGCTTAAAGTACAGACCTCTGCACAGCACCCTGCAGTGTAGAGCAGGATGTGGAAACCTGTGTTGCAAGGCATTACTGACTCTAGAGGAAGATCAGCCTATCCAAATCATTTTCAGGAACAGATTACTTCACATAGGATAAAGTAACAGCCAAATCCAATATCTTGGCTATTGCTCTTCTTATTGGAAGAGACTCTTATGCTCCCAGCGAGCAATTCACTGAGGGAGAATAGTAAAAGCATAGAAAGACTTGATTGCATTAGGCATTGTAATTACTCTGAGATTTAACAACCAATAGTAACTATTGTTATTAAAAGCTGTAATAGGATTTTTGCAGTTATGTCTTTGAAAGTTGTCAATTACTTAAACTCTTTAGATGGTCAGGGAATAGCTTACATTAAGAGCAGGCTCAAAA